>JASANK011382296.1:0-12151 GCA_031753695.1 Desmognathus marmoratus | reverse complement strand
TTACATCCCCACCCACCCCGTAGCGCTACTTTACATTTCCTCACTCACCACATACATTACCTCTACATTCCCCCACCTACGCCATACCTTACTTCTACATTTATTTATTTATTTATTTATTTAGTACAGTTTTATAGAGCGGTTCGTGCCGTGGCTCTGAATACCCCTACCCACCAAATACTTTTAATTTAAAGCAGCTTGTTTTGCAGGGTTCTGAATGCAGTAGATTGTGCATGATTATACATGCTCTTTTTTTTTTTTTAATTTATTCACAACAGCAGATTACAAATAAAGAGAAAAAAGAAAAAAGAGAAAGCAATTATTTTCAACAATTACAAAATACTTAGATTGATTAGCATCTTCAAAATAAATCAATGCAGTTCTACAATTATTGTTCATTAGTACAGTCATCAATATAGCTAATTAAAGGTCCCCAATGATTGTATAGTTTAGACAGTCTCTCGGAGTGTTCGTAGATAAATTTTTCAAGCCAAAATTTGTCTAAGACATAGTTCCACCATTCAGATTCATGGGGAGAATCATGGTCCTTCCAATGTTTAGCAATAACAATTCTTGCCATTATTATGGTTTTATATACAAAAGCTTTATCAAATTGTGATATCTGGTCTGTCCTACCGTTAATAATTATCTTGGTATCTGGGATCAAAGGCGTTTTGATGACTGTAGATATTCTGGAAAAAACTTGTTGCCAAAATTGGCTAATTGTCGGGCAGTTAGCAAACATATGTATGAGATTGGCTGCCGGTAAATGGCAGCGTGGGCATTGTGGTGTAGTATCTTTGGCCCATTTAGCGATTTTTTCTGGGGTGTAGTACCATTGCAAAGAAAGCTTCATTACATGTAAGCGTTGTCCTGAAGCCAATAGATACCGCGGGGCATCTTTCAGTAATGTGGTTACAATATCGTCTGGTTGAGTAGCATTTGGGTTAGGTAGAATATCTAAGTTATCAGCCCACTTCTGTGACAGGACCGTTAAATCTGTTGTCGCCTGATCCAAAAATAAATTATAATACCTGGAGATTGATCCTTTACCAGTCGGCCTTACGTCAAAAATTAATGATATATTTGCATTGAGTTGGGGAAGAGTTTGAGAGAAAGGTATCAAAGTTTCTCGGACTTGAAGATATTTGTAAAAAGAATTCCTAGGTAGTTGGAATTCCTCGGCCAGCAATTGAAATGGTTTCATGTGTTGTCCCTGAAATAGTTGTCCAATCCTGATTAGTCCTGTCCTTAACCAAATTTTACTATAAATATCAGCCGGATCAGGGTTAATTAAGTTTATCGGTGAAAATAGTGTAATTCGTGGTAAATCTAAATTTTTCCTGATTTGAAGCCATAGTCTAGAGAAGTTCTTCAGGCTATTCAATTTTATAGAGCGTGTAAACTTAAGGTCACCAATTTTGGCCAGTAATGCAGGAGGAATACACTCAATCAAAGCTTTAAACGAGTTGTCATCAGAATGTTCCAATAGTAATAGTGGTCTGATTTTGTTGATTTGGGTGGCATAATTATATATTTTAAAATCTGGTACAGAAAGCCCACCTTTGTCCCAGGGCAGGGTCAATTTTTCTCTACTACGTCTAGGTATCTTTGATTGCCATATGAAGTTGTTGGTAATATGATTAAGAGTGCCAATATGGGATTTGGTAAGTTCGATAGGGAGTGCTCTAAGAGTGTATAATAATTTGGGAAACAATGTCATTTTAATTAAATTCACCCTACCAATTATAGTGAGGGGTATTTGCGCCCATCTATTGCAAAAGATGCGAAAATCTTTAATGTTTCGATTTAGGTTATAATTAAGCGTGTCCTGCAGTTCTATAAAATATCTAATTCCTAAATAGGTTACTTGTTTAGCAATTTGCAAGGTACTAGGTTCGCAGTTCCATGTCATGATTTGAGTTTTGCTTGCATTTAGCTCATAGCCTGAATGAGTGCCAAATTGCGAAGCTAAATCGAGGACTGCTGGGTATGCAAGATTCGGGTTTTGGGTGATGATCAAAATATCATCAGCATATAGGACTATATTGGGACAGTTAAACTGGTAAATAATAGGGGGTTGGATGCGCGGGTCCTGGCTGATTTTATGCGCAAATGGTTCAATAAATAGTGCAAATAAAAGTGGCGAGAGAGGGCATCCTTGGCGGGTTCCCCTCTCAATCTCAAAACATTTGGTGGGATTGTTATTCAGATGTAAATAGGATCGAGGAGTTTGATATAAAGCTGAAATAGCAGCTATAAAAGTTCTGGGAAAATTGACAATTTCTAACACTAGCCACAAAAATTTCCAGTTAACTAGGTCAAATGCTTTGCGTGCGTCTAAAAAAAGTAGCGCTATAGGGATATTATAATGATAGGCTATGTCGGTCAAAGTGGCAACAAAATTTGTATGCGAGGTAGTGTCTCTTCCCCCAATAAAGCCGTGTTGATTGGTAGATACAAGGGAAGTCACTTTATTGGAAAGCCTAATTGACATCAGTTTGGCATAAATTTTGCTGTCGGAATTAATCAACGTGATGGGGCGATACGAGTTACAATCCAGTGGGTCTTTCTCTTTTTTCAAGAAGATTATAATTTTGGAGATTTGCCAGGATGCCGGAATATCGTTTGTAGAAATGATCTCTGTGAATAACAGAAACAAGGGTTCTAGAAGTTGGTCAATAAATATTTTATAAACTTCTAAGGGGATTGAGTCATCGCCTGGTGCTTTATCGCTGGGTAATAGTTTAATGGCTTCGCGGATCTCTTCTCTTGTGATGGGGAGACTCAATGATGTATTCTCCTGAGCAGTTAGTTTGGGTAAGGTAATCCCCTGCATATACTGATCCGTAGCTAGGTATGCATTGCCGGGTATGGGAGATTTATATAGGTCAGTATAAAATTCCAAAAAAGTGTCTGATATGGCAGCATCAGTTTGTACAGTATCGCCATCTTTATTTCGTATTTTGGTAATTTTGTTTGCGGCTATTCTATCTTTGGTCATAGCTGCAAGGGATTTGCCGATTTTATCAGTTTGTTCGTAGTGGGTAGACCGATGTCTTTGCCCCTGTTCAGCTGTCTTTTCAGCGATCATATTATTGAATCTAGCTCGGTGAATCTCTAGATTAGTCTTAATCAGATCAGGATTGTTGCCACTAACTATTGTTTGTGCATGATCTCTCTCTAGTTGGGTTATGGTTGAAATTAGTGTGCTAAGAGTGGTTAAAAATTGTTGTCGGGTTTTTATCACATAAGAAGTAACCCATCCTCTAAATGTAGCTTTGAGAGAGTCCCATACAACCTGTATGCTGGTAGTGCCATAGTTAAACGCCCAAAATTCATCCAATTGAGATTTTATTAGTTCCACAAAGCATGGATCTTTCAGGAGCTTCTTGTCAAACGACCAGGTGCGCCTTGGTCTGTTTATTGATATATCACCGGCCACTTTGAGAAAAACTGGTGAGTGATCAGTGACAGCAATGCCTAAATAATTAATATCAACTATAGTGATTATGTTATTGGAGGTCAATGCAAAATCAATGCGGCCGTATTGTTGATGGGGATATGAGTAATAGGAATATTGACGCATAGTGGGGTTAGCAGAGCGCCAAGGATCGTGCAGGTCTAGTGTGGACATCATTCTGCAGAGAGCAGCATGCATTTTAGGTTTATAGTTTTTGTGGTTATCTTTGTTTTTATCTAAAGCTGGATCTAGAACAAGGTTGAAGTCACCTATGATCATTAAAGGGTTATTGGTAGTAGCTAATTCAATTTCCAGTTGTTGTATACTATGGGGGTTATCCCTGTTCTCTGCATAAATCGTAACAATGGTATAAATGCATGTATTAAACTTTATAGTGACTTTAAGCCAGCGGCCAGCTTTATCAGAGTTATGCTCAAGAATCTCTATCAAAGGGTTGTAAATTAATAATGCTACCCCGCATGTCCGATTCATTGTGGAGCTAAAGAAGTTGTGAAATCCCCTCCATGCCCGTACCAATTTGTGCTCATCTGGGTTTAAATGCGTTTCTTGTAAGCAGACGATGTCTGGTTTATAGAATAGCAAGAAAGTTCTAATTCTATCTCTTTTGGCCCTATCCAATAGGCCGTTGACATTCCAGCTCATTAAAGTTAAAAAATTAGCCATTGGTATACAAGAAAAATATAAAAATAATAGAGGATGCTGTAAACAAATAAATAAATAAATAAATAAATAATTACATACAGTTGAATTAGGTTACTCGTAAGAGTTCTACAATGAAAGATATGTCTGCTGTCGTGATGCCCAAATTCTCCACCCTCCTCCCTGCAACCCCCCACCAAGCCCCGCCCACGGAGGAGTGGAGAAACCCCAACCATGATCCCGCTGCGAGTCAGCGGGTGGGGACAAGTGAAGGGAAAGCAAGCCCTGGCTCTCCTCCCAGAGAAAAAAGGAAAAGAAGAAAATTAGTAGCCCAAAGACCATACCCACAAAAAGAATTATTCATATAAAGTTCATTACTCATTAGAGGAAGTCATTCGTAGCAGCAATTCATTGGCTGCTCTGGTTGTATATATAAAAAATTGTTGCTCTTGCCACTTTACTTTCAATCGAATAGATCTTTGGAGCCACACTTCTTGGGCACCGGCCTGTTTGAATTTTGGAATTAGTTGTTTCAATTCCCAGCGCCTGGATGCTGTTTTAGGACTTTCATGCGCTAAAATATAAAAGGAAAAATCCTCATGACTGATATTGAGTTGCTTGCGGGCTGCTGAGAGAACCAGATCACGGATTAAGTAAGTTTTGAAGTTAACCAGTATAGGGCGTGGGCTTTCTCTTTTAGGATCTTTGAATCCAGGGTTGCGATGCGCTCTTTGGATATCCATTGAAATATCAATCTCCTGAGTATTGATGATGGTGTTGCTTAAAAGATCTATCACAAATTGCCTCAAATCCGTTTCTTTGCCCTCTTTTGCTTCGGGCACTCCCATAATCTTAATGTTATTTTTCCTGGCATGTGTCTCCAAGTTTTCAATGTCCAATTCCAGTCGGTCCATACGGGTTAACATCATCTCAAATTTGGTGGGTAGTGGTTCCAGCACTTTAAGCATCTGTGAGTGTTCCGTCACATTTGTATCTAGAGCAGATATAGAAGCTTCTATTTTGGTAGTAGTTTGTTGGAGTTCGGTAAGTTGGTGCTGGATAGATTGGTGTTTATTCTCGATACTATCGGTGAGTTTCTGAAAATGTGTTTGCATAAACTGTAAAAAAGTGCCTTTAATTTCATCTCCTGAGTCTGAGTCATTGGATGTAATATCAGCCTGAAGAGCGCTGAGAGGGGGAAACAGATTGGTATTATGAGAAAGGGTGGTAGTAGAATTGTTAGCGTTTTTAACCGGTTTGGGTGGCTTTTGCTTCTTCCCTTTCCTTTTAGTTTCCTTCGCCGCTTGTAAATAGCCTGATGATTTTTTTCTGCACCCAGCAATGTAATCTTGTTGCTGATTCTGGTTTGAGGCCACAGAGTGTTGATCAAAATATGAGAGTTGGCTTGAAGAGGGAGTGCAACTTGGTATGATGGTAGCCGGTTCAGCTGAGTCGGCCGGTTGGCTCATGGGTCTCCCACGGACTTCTGCAGAGTCAGCAGAGTGTGGAGAAAAGTGCTGATTGGTTGGCTGAAACAGTATCTCAGCTGCGGGAGCGGAAGCGTCCAGCGCTGTGCGCATACAATCAGCTGTTACCGCTGACATGCCCGAGCCTTCGGCAGTAGATGCGGGCTCCGGGTCAGGTTCAGGGCAGTCAGCCGAATCTTCGGCAGTAGATACGGGCTCCAAGTCGGGTTCAGGGCAGTCAGCTGAGCCTGAAAGAAGCAGACCCGCGGCGGCAACCCCCGCGGCGGCATCCCCCGAGGCCACCGACATCGAGGATCCCCCCGACGCCAAAGGCAAGTGTTGTTCAGGGTTGTCGGTGGGAGCTAAAAACTGCGTGTCTCCGGGCATGAGATCCTCAGCTGGGTTTGAGTTTAGCAGGTCAGAGGCCTTTTGCGAAAGTTGCAGCGTTACAGCTGGCTGAGATACTGTCGGGGGTATCGTGGATGTGAGCTGAGCTCCTAAATCGGCTGTTTTTTGGGAGTCCTTAAACTTTAGCTGTGTATGCGTTTTTTGAAAAAGAGCCCAGCGCTCAGGTAGACTCCCCCTTCTAGGTTTCGGGGGGGTGCGTTGCATGGTTTCAGGGAGAAAATCGATAGCCCCGGCTGAAATTGAATCGGAATCCAAGGTTAGACGTGTCCAGGTATGGTCTGAGGGGGTATATTTCCTTGTTCGGGTGGTCGTTGCAGTTGGCTTTTGAACATTAAGAAGGTATTTCGTAGAAACAGATTCTTTCGGTTTTTTGGAGCCTTTGACAGTCCCGGTCGCTGAAGACTTCGTTTCTTCTCTAGTACGTCCCGTGGGCTTAGCTGGTAAGCTCACAAAATTGGAGTTTGTGGATTGAGAAGTCTTGGTGTGCGAGCGAGTCACCCTCATAATCCAGAAGAGCGCGTGAAATTGAGATGCATTCTCACGAAGATAGTAAAGCCAGCCCATAGCCGAATAGCCTTGTTTGTTGTGTTCCCAATTTATTCAGCATTTCAATTCATTGTATTGGAGTAGTTCTGGGCTAGAAAGTGGTGCAGGAGGAGAGGAGCCAGGCGTGCTCCCTTCAGTCGCCAGTGACGGCGGCCATCTTGCCCCCGGTGTCAGCCTGATGCTACGCGTAAGCAATGGATTGTTCAATTTCAAATTGAAGTCACCACCCCAAAGCCATATATCATCCCCAAATTTGTCACTCAAATACTCCAGAAACACAGTAATCTTCCCGAAAAACATGCCTTGTACTGGCGGAACAAATTAGTTAGGCCTGAAATAAGAGTTAATTAAAATCACAGCTCTGTCGTTAGGAAACAAAATTCTTGCAGAACTCTTTTAGATGCCTCTAGTGCCCATACGTCTAAATGCGTTAACAGTATACCACACAGCGAGTTTCTTTGCACCTGTCGGAATTAATCTTCAGATGAAGAATTTTTGTGGGTGGTGCAAACTACCTACACCAGTGGGTAATGCAAGAAAGTCCTCAGAACAGTTTAAGCCAAAGTTTCAGCAGTAGTCTTCGCAGTGTTACTTTGAGTTAATAGACTTGTTATTATTGGTCATATTCCAATCGAGCACACATTTTGATCTGCATTTGTTGTTACCTCGGATGGATTTGAAGTCGTACTTTTTTTTCACATGGGACGCTGTGTGTCCCATTTCTATTCACTTTATACTCACATTGCATTTATAACTAACAGTTGGCTGTCCATGAGTATGTTTGATGACTGTATTTTCTATGGCAATGATATTTCATAGGTTTCGTTGCGTTATTTGTCAGCAACTTATCGGGTGTTTTTAACCAAAGGGTTTTTCATTGAATTTCATGGAGTTCTTGGTAAATATCTATTTATTGATATATTTATTTCAATTACCGCTGGTGTGGTAATTGAAAGAAAATCAATTTATATTTCCTCAGGTGGCGTGCTGTTTTTAAGCATGCCAACTGCGGATACATAAATAATTCTATGGCGGTGCATATGATTAACTCAGATAACCTAACAGGCTGCGAGTACTTGCTGTTCAAAATCGCTATCAACCCCAACACCTCCCTTACCTGTCTCCTCCTATACCGTCCTCCTCCGGACTTACCAAGTTTTAATGACCAGTTAGTGGGTCTGGTTTCTCAATTTCTTAAACCCACGTCCAGGATGATTATTTGTGGTGATTTTAACCACTGGGCAGGTAACCCAGAAGACAAGGAGGGAGCTAGAATCCTGGATTCTCTAGCCGCCCTGGGTTTTTCCCAGTTTGTGAATGTCTCCACCAATGAACACAATAATACCTTGGACTGGGTATTATCCCACAAAGTAGATCTCTCTATTATTGAAGTTGTACCCTGTATCTGGTCTGACCATTATTTTATTAAGTTTTGGATCCCATTTAGTAAAATTACTGCCAAACCAAAGTTGACCAAAGTGACCCGTTTGGTTCGCAATATCAAGAAAATCCCCTTGACAGCATTCGAAACCAATCTACTTCCAGAACTCTCCTCGCTTGAGTCCCTGAATGATATCAATCTGTTGGCTACTAGCCTTCGTAATGCCCTTAATTCTGTGACCGATAAACTTGCTCCGGCGAGACAAAAAGTCTGTAAATTATACGCAAAGGACAAAACATGGTTCACTGATGACATACTGGCAGCTAGAAACCTCAAACGTAGAGCCGAACTTACCTGGAGGCGCCTACCTAGTGAGGATAACAAGATAATATATAAATCTGCTGTCTTGAGGTATAAAAACCTAATCACTGAAACCAAAGCGTCACATTACAATGATAGAATTCTGAATGCGAATTGTGGGGCAAAGGAATTGTTCTCCATTGTAAAGGAATTAGAGGGTAAATCTGACGAACTAACAAAAATCCAACCTACCAAACTCTGGTGTCAAACTATTCAAGACGCCTTGTTTAATAAAACAGAGAAACATGTAAATGCTATAAAAACCAAACTCCTTTCTCTGTCTCCGCTACCCCCCACTAGGGATTTACCTGAACCGTCATCCTCTATTTTCGAGCCTTCACTTTTCTACTTTCGGCAAGTTACCATTGATGAGGTTACAAAGGCTATTTCTATAATGAAACCAACTGCATATAAAGGTGACATTGTTACAGCTGATTTGATAAAGAACTCAATACAGATCTTAGCTCCCATAATCACCAAGCTTGTCAATCTTTCTTTTGAGTCTGCGACAGTACCAGAAATCCTGAAGGAAGCCTGGATCACCCCGCTCTTAAAAAAGGCAGGTCTAAACCCGGATGATCCTTTAAACTACCGCCCGATAACGAATGTATCATTTCTTTTAAAAATTCTTGACTTTTTAGCACATGCACAATTAAAAGAGTTTTTAGAATATAGTAAGCTTTTAAATTCACGGCAGTCTGGTTTTAGGAAGGGGTTTGGGACTGAGACGGCACTTTTAGATTTAAAAAATAATTTGGCAACTATTATCGACTCTGGCAGCACGGCGCTCTTGCTCCTTTTGGACTTGAGCGCTGCATTTGATCTGGTGGATCACAAACTTCTTACTCAGAGGCTGTCTACCTCATTTAATTTTTCTAGACAGGCCTGTGATTGGATAAGTTCCTTTTTGTGTGGTAGAACCGCCAAAGTGTTTATAGAGGATGTCTCTGCTGACCCCGCCCCCCTGGTCAGGGGCGTCCCACAGGGCTCGTGTCTGTCACCAACACTCTACAATATGTACACCCGCCCTTTATTTGACGTCCTTGACCAGGAAGGGGTGGGGTACACAAATTATGCAGATGATACACAGATATACCTCCCTCTCACGGGCAATTACGATGTTGATTTGACCAAAATTCAATCTATTTTTAAAACCATACAGTGCTGGATGGCCTGGAACGGGCTTGCTCTTAACTCTGATAAGACAGAACTGCTCATCTTGGGCACCAAACATAGAGTTTCCAACTTAAACCCCGAATATGCCTCTTTTTCTATTGAAGGTACAATAATAGAAACCGCCAAATCAGTGAAAACATTAGGTATTTATTTGGATGATAATCTCTCCATGAGTAAGCAGGTGCAAAAAGTCAGATCTACGTGTGCCTACGTGACGAAACTTATCTACCAAATAAAACCATATCTCTCTAAAAAAAATACAGCGTTAGTTGCAGGAGCGTTGGCGAATTCACGCCTCGATTATTGCAATAGTCTGCTTGCTGGGGTTGACAAAAAGCTTATTCACTCATTGCAGGTCACCCAAAACAATGTAGTGAGAGCAGTAACTGGAATTTCGCGCAGGGACCATGTTTCCCTGGCTAGACAGGAATTGCATTGGCTTCCAGTTCAACATAGGATAACCCACAAAATTTGCACACTGGCGCATAAGTGCTTGCATGGTAGAGCACCTTCCTACTTAAGTGATTGTTTAACACTTTACCAGCCCAAGAGAGTCCTGAGATCTAATAATATCCCAAGAATTGTTCCACCAAGAGTTAAACTGGTTACGTTTGGAGGCCGTTGCTTTTCTTCGCAGGCCTCCTTGCATTGGAACACCTTACCCTTGGAATTAAAGCAAATAGAAGATCTAACCGCCTTTAAAAAAAGGCTAAAATCTCATCTGTTTCCTGACGTTACTTAAGCTGCCTTTATTATACTGATACTAACCATGACCCAGGCCTGCATTTTTTACCTTCCTTGCTATATGATTTTGTACCTCTGCCATGTTGTGCGCTGAGGCCTATGGGCGTGATGCACATAAAAGAAGTCTTTTGATTTGATTTGATTTGATTTGATTTGTCCCTTCCACGGCACTGAAAGTGCTTTTCTGGATCTTCAGATCCAGAAGTTTGATAACATCGACAGGGGTGGCTTTGGGATTCTCATGTTATTAGACTTATCTGCAGCATTTGATCTTTTGGACCATAAGATTCTCCTGCATCGCTTAGGAGATACCTCTTGTTACTCCCCTGAGGCAAGTGCATGGATCTTTTCCTTCCTTTCAAATACGAAATCTAACATCAATTGGGCAGGGAAAACAGGGGGAGGAGTAGTGGTTATTCACCGGGAAACCATCGACTTAGTGGAATCCCGCCTCTCCCCAGAACCTACCAGCTTTGAATATGTATTGGCGAGAGGTGGCCCACAGGGCCTTCCATCTACCACCTTCCTGAATATATACAGACCTCCAGGTGATGCGGGATCCTTTTTGGAGGAACTACAGCTCATCTTAGAGGATATGTATACCATTGCCCCTAGGCTAGTGATCACTGGTGATTTAAACATCCATTATAATGACGAGGACGACCCATATACGCAAAGACTTAAAGATATTCTGTATGCACAGCAACTCATGCATCATGCAACGGGGGCCACACATAAACTTGGGAACCAGTTGGATCTCATACTTTATAGAGACATCAAGGCGGTTCCTCCGATGGTACAACAGATTCCATGGGTCGGCCTCTGGTTAGTGACCCTAGGCATTACAGAGTGGGGCAAAAATGAAGAGTTAGGCAAAAGAAAGACCCCTGTAAACCAGCCAAGGAAAATAAAGAGGCGTAACTTCAAACATCCTACCAAAGTGGAATTCAATAAGCACTGGTTCTCCTGCATTAGAGAAGACCTGTCCACAGAAGATCTGGACGCCATCTTTAATGCCAAATTAGTAATCACTCGAAATCAAGTCTGCCCGGAACACTGGGTGAGTGAGAGATCTATAAGGCAATTGCACAACAAATGGTACACAGATACCCTCCTCCAGATGAAAAGGGAAGCTAGAAACCTACAAAGAGTCTAGGTCAAAACGCAGTCCAGTCAAGCCCATGTACGATACTCAAAATTTTTCAAAAAATATAAACTGGCTTTGAAGAACGCCAAGAGAAATTTTGTTCAATCTCAAATCAATAGATCTGGAAATGCGACAAAAGCCTTATTTAAGATCTCGAAGGCTCTTTCAGATAACATCAGCGAAAACAAATTCCAACCTCCAGACCCTGTAGGGTACTGCGAGGAAGTCGCCACCTATTTTTGCCAAAAAGTAAACAAGATCAGACAGGAGGTTGACA
This sequence comes from Desmognathus marmoratus, assembly GCA_031753695.1. Lineage (NCBI taxonomy): Eukaryota > Metazoa > Chordata > Amphibia > Caudata > Plethodontidae > Desmognathus > Desmognathus marmoratus. Next base: position 523 of record JASANK011382296.1, on the reverse strand, counting down.
ATAGCTCACCCAGCTTAGAGCTGGACGAGGCTCAGACCACCCTACTAACTTGGTTACAAGAACAGCCAGGCACCCTCCGGAGAGGAGACGACCTGACCTCACAGACTGCCAGCACCATGGAGTCGGCCTCCCCACCATTCTTGGAGTTCAAGGCGGTGTCTTGTAGCGAGGTGGAAACAATTCTTCAAAAATGTGGTGCATCTTCTTCGAAGCTGGACCCACTCCCTACCTCTGTCATAAGAAACTTGGGGCATGAAATACTACCAGACATTACGAATATTATCAACAGTAGCCCACACACCGGCAGAGTCCCTGCAGCCTGGAAAAACGGTTTGATCACCCACTTATTAAAAAAATAAAAATCGGAGCAGACCAAGCGAACCCTCAAAATCTACGCCCGGTCACTCAACTCTTCCCAGACTTACAGAAGCCATCGTGGCGAGTCAATTCCAAAACCACCTGGAATCTCATGCTGCTTTCCACAATGGGCAATCAGGATTCCGGCCCGGTAAGGCACTGAGTT
>JASANK011371219.1:0-11633 GCA_031753695.1 Desmognathus marmoratus | reverse complement strand
ACACAAAAACACGTGCATGTTTTCCAAAATGGCGATTGTGTTGATTTTAGCTCAGATTGCATCTGACACTGCTCCCTGCTGCCTCTTAATTTTAATTTCAACATGGAGGCCATGTTAGTCAGGATTCAAATTTCGCAGTCTTGCACTTTTCATTTACTTATTGTTTACAGACCTCCTCCCCCTGACTCTTCATTCACATTTGAGTTTACGTCTTTCCTGGCCACGCTTTCGCTGCAATACAATAATCTTTTGGTTTGCGGCGACTTCAATTTCTGGCCAGACGACCCTTCACATGTCCCTAGTTACCAGTTTATACAGGCTTTGGCTGATATAAACTTTCAGCAAAAGGTCTCTGGCCCCACTCACGTGAAAGGCCACACGCTCAACCTCATCTTGTCCTGCTCAGTTGAAGTGACCGTTTTTCAACCTCTTCCGACCCTCTGGTCCGACCACAGTTTGGTCCCTTTTTCAGTGCCCACTCTGCGCCCTCCCTCTAAACCCGCTTTCCGCCACTCCTCGCGACGTCATTGGCGAAATGTGTCTACAGAGGACCTTGCTTTCTCGGTCCTAGATTACTATAAGTCACTGGAAAACTCCTCCCCTTCTACTCTGTTAAGTAATTTCCAAGAGAGCCTTGGTCGTGCTGCCAATGCTCTTGCTCCCCCTATTCTTGGACACTCGCTCGATAGAAGTGCTGCCCCGTGGTTCACACAAGAGCTCCATACATTGAAATCCAAAGTCAGGCGCGCTGAACGTCTTTGGAGGACTTCATATGCTCCTGAGCTGCGTGCTGCCTTTAGAGCTCTACTTCGTGAATATCATGACCACATCATTTTATGCAAAAAGCACTATTACAGCAAACTTATTGGAGGGGTGCTAAACTCCTCCCGCGCTCTTTTTAAAGTCGTACAAGACCTGTCGGCTCCCTCTCCCATACGCCCTATGGCTTCTCAGGATCTTTGCAATTCCCTGGCTCAGTTTTTTATAACCAAAATTGACAACATTAGGGCTAATATTCCCCTTTCCAATCGTCACTCAGAAGACCTGCTCGGGCCCTATCCTACCCGGCCTATTCCGTCTGCCAGCCTTGACTGTTTCGCCACAGCCTCACCAGACTCTATCATCATGGCGGTTAGCCAGCTGAAATCCGCCTCCCCTTTGGACCCTGTCCCTCTGTCCATTCTCAAATCCCTGATGCCGCTGTTGGCCCCATCTCTCACTTTGGCTGTTAATCAATCCCTCACTTGCGGTGTTATCCCTGACTCTATTAAACAGGCTTTGGTGATCCCTCTCCTGAAAAAACCTTCTCTGGACCCTTCTGATCCACAAAACTTTCGCCCCATTTCTTTACTACCCTTTCTTATGAAGCTTCTAGAGGTCCTGGTCACCCCTCAACTAAGGACCTTTCTTGAATCTTCTAACATTCTTGACCCTTTTCAATCTGGTTTCCGCCCTGCTGTGGGCACAGAATCAGTCTTGGTGTCCGTCCTTGATGACCTCGCCCGCATCCGCGATCAGGGCGGTGTAGGCGTGCTGATTTTACTCGATCTTTCAGCCGCCTTTGATACCATCGACCATCCTGCTCTGATCGGTCGGCTGCGGGACATTGGAATCTCCGGGACGGCACTTAGCTGGTTCTGTTCTTTTCTTTCTCACCGTTCACAGTCTGTCTCCCTGTCCCCTTTCCAATCTGCCCCTTCACCCATCTTGTGTGGGGTGCCGCAAGGGTCAGCTCTCTCTCCCCTCCTCTTTAACGTCTACATCCAGCCGCTGGCTCGCCTCATCCACTCCCACGGTTTCAGGTTCTACTCCTATGCCGATGACACCCAGCTCCTGCTCAGACTCGATCTTGAGCAGGAGCGGGTGGCCTCTCGGCTGTGCGCTTGCCTGGAGGCCGTGGGTGAGTGGATGAATCAGAACTGGCTGAAGCTCAACGGCGGTAAGACTGAGGTCTTGGTGGTGGGCCCTCCATCTGCTGTCTCCCTCTGGTCCCCCTGTCACTGGCCCTCCTCTCTCGGTTCTTTCCCTTCTCCTGTTAAAGCGGTCAAGGATTTGGGCATTAAAATTACCCCGGATCTATCTCGTGAAGCCCAAATCAGCACGGTCTGTAGTGCGGTCCATTTGAAACTTAAGATCTTAAAAAGGGTTCTTCCATTCATTCCCCAGGAGTTTCGGGCCCCGGTGGTCAGCTCTATGACTCATGGCAGTCTGGACTACTGCAATGCCATCTATTTGGCCCAACCGGTGGGGGGCTTGAGGCGTTTGCAGATAGCCCAGAACGCCGCGGTTCGCTTAGTAACCGGGGTCAGCCGCCGTTCGCCTATCTCGGCTCATCGCCGTAGCCTTCATTGGCTTCCTATTGAGAAGCGAGTTCAATTTAAGTCTCTTTGCATTGTGCACCACGCGCTTTATGGCACTTGTGCCCCGTATCTTCGCGAGAAACTTATTCCCTACTTGCCTTCACGCTCCCTTCGATCTGCTGACGAGGCTCTGTTGACAGTGCCTCGTACCAAATCAGTTAAATTTGGTGACAGAGCCTTTTCTGTGGCTGCCCCACGTTTATGGAATTCTCTGCCTCTATCCCTTAGACTGGAGAGAAATTTCTCCAAGTTTAAAATTTCCCTTAAAACTTTTCTTTTCTCCTAAACTTTTCCATCTACTTGCCAGTTCTGCCCCTCATTTCCGATTTAGCGCCAAGAGGCCTCCGGGCGTACGCTGCGCTCTACAAATTCCGGAAATAGAAATAAATAGAAATAGATTGTTAGGTAGGTGCCCCCGAAGCTTTGTTATGTTAGTGAAATAGAACAATCATTAACGATTTTCAGTTTACTGTAAATATGTACTTGACTCGAATTACATTGAATGTATGTAGGAACTGGAAATTATATTTTTTCATTATATATTTGATTGAAATAAAATGATTTTTTTTGTATATAATTTTAATTCTTCCATTGGTGGTTTCTGTTACGTAAAGCATACGACTGCTGTATACAATTTTTTGTATGAGGAACGGTGATAGATATAGGTTTATTACCTCTCTTATTCTTAACTAATGAAATGTATCCCATCTGCCGACAAGTTTTGTAAGGAATAAATTCAACTGGACACCTACCTGTCTGGAGGGTGATCACTGTATTCGACTTACATTTTAAGACGTGACGGATTCGATGCACCGTTTTCAGTGTGCAGGAGTTAAGCCCCTTCCCCAAATTGCTCAGACTGGAGTTTAGAATAGTAATTCTAAACTGTCTCAGTCCGCCGCCCCCCCCAATTGCGACGAGAGACTTATAGGCTATGTCGCACATATGTGCGACGTAACCTATAAGTCTAAAAGACCCCAAACCGTCTGGAGTCTGTGAATCTTTTCAACTGGTAACGAGTATGGGAGGTTTGCGAGTATGTGGCTGTGATGCCACTCTGTGCAGTCCACAGCCTCACGAACAGCAAACATGCACAGCCGATGGGCCTGTTGATTTTTTCCTGTGCCTATTTTAGGAACTAGACCGCCCCTGTAATTATTGTTGAGGCTTTCTATGTAGGAGGCTTCTCCATTGTTGCAGGCATTCTAGTTATCGAATGCTTCATGGATGGAGCAATAGTCATTGGTGAGTTCATCTATGGTGCTGTTTTGTCACTGGGAAATTTCCACAATGAGGAGGCCAATGCTGAAGGCTCTAGATTTTCTTTGTGCAGTAGTGGACGTTTCCCTGGCAAGGTTTGCTTATTACTTCCTGCCACCAAATATTCCCAGCCTGTAGAATAGGGAGCATTATACAGTATGGGAATCTATGGAAGTTGCAACATTCAATATTAGCACAATTAAAGAATTGAGTAACCATCTGTCAGTACAAGAGGCTTCCTAAACATTCTACCTGGGCAGTTAGCAGTTGGAGTGGCTAACAAAGCCACAATGTGTTTTCTTTTTTTCTTTGATAAATTGTTGCATGCTGCTAGCTCAATCTGTTAGTACCTTTTTTCTGGGCACTATCTTGATTTATGAAACACCAGCACTCTCTATTGAAAGATACTGAGTTTCTGATTGGCTGTGACCATGTCACATGGTCTCATCTATTTTCCAATAGACCACAAATGTGGTCTATTGTGTTCTCTGGAGAATCTGATCACCCTACCTGGTTCGATACACCGTAGGGGGTGCTGCTTGAGACCCCAGCTGGAGGTGGGGCTGCAGCGGTCCCGTGAGGCCGGGGACAGGCTGCGCTGAAGGCTTCTAGAAGTCCTGCACCGGTGGGCTGAAGGCTCGATGGGCAATGCGTGGTCCAGGGGGTCAGGGTGGCAGTATTCGCAGCAGGGGAGCAGCAAAGCTGCTGAGCCGCTAGGCCGCTGGGCAGAGGTCGTCAACCAAGTCACCGTGATTGAGGCTGCAGCTGGAGGTGGGGCTACAGCGGCCCCGTGGGGCCGGGAACGAGGTGTGCTGGAGGCTTCTAAAAGTCCCGCACCAGCGAGCTAAAGACGCAACGGGCATCACGTCATCCGGGAGGGGGCAGAGGGGGAGGGCGAGCTCGCGCCAGGGAGCAGCAGAGCCACTGGGCTGCTAGGCAGAGGTGGTCAAATAAGTCGCCATGCACTGGCCGGGCTGAGTGGCTCCTCAGAGGCCCCTTGCAGGAGAGTAGGGATGCAGCGGGCCCCACATGGTCTGGGGGTGGGATCATCACTGGGAGTCTTCAGTTGCAGCCGAGCACAGGCTGCAGGAGGAGGGGCCCCACACAGGCTGAGACAGTTGGTGCCGGGGGCGGGCTGCAGGTGCTGTGCAAATTGTCACCACACAAAACACCTCAGCAATTGTAATACCGCATTTAAATCAATCAACACTAAAAAAAACTACAAAATTAAAGGTGTTTCATAAATGAAATAGCGCCTGCAGTTTTTGGTGTATATGGGATATTAAAAGGCCCCTCGGGAGGTAAATCTTCCCTCCAACAATCATATAGCCTGCGGCCTCAGGCAATATAATTGTTGTCGGTAAGATTTACCTCCCTCGGGGCCATAATATCCCAAATACACCTCCACTGCAGGCACTATTTCCAATAAAGTTGATCCTTATATGACTTAATAACCTCATCTTCGGCTCTGTCATTAACACATCTTCAGGACAACTATCGCCAGATAGTTGAAAGAAGAGTTACTAATGCTATATCACAATCCACACTGTAAGTGTTCAATGGCTTTAAATACATTGGTTTAACAAAAGGCCTGTCCTGGAGATGAGAGAACGCTGGAAGCATGCGCACTCTGATAGTGATAGAAGAGGAGTGGTCAGAAAACTAACCTGCAAGGAGTTGAAGAACATCTCATAGTGCATCTGGATCTGCCAGAGGACACCTGTCACTTCAGTGTAGGGCAAGGCCATGAAGACCACGTAATGTACGCCGAAGAGAGGCATCAGGACTAGAGTGGACTTCAGAAGCTTCCTGCAAGCAAACCAAAATTTAGCCAGGTATAGACCAGTAGCAAGCAAAAATTCAGTATCACATTAATTAAGGAGTAGATTACAACGAAGCCTGACATGCTGACATGGGGGGAGGTAATAATTAACCCTTGATGCCTGCAGCATGCCTTTGTTATTCTTTTCATTTTGATCTTTATGGACAAATTTCCTAAACTACAAACTTTAGCCACACAGCTGCTAGTAATATGAGGAAGGGGATGGGAGATGTGCTGCAACTCTAGAACTGGCACCTTTTTTCAACACATGGACAAGTCAAACAGTTGACATTGTCCAGGTATTGACCATTGTCCAGGTCTGTATTGACAAGGTAAATACAGACAAACATAGAGGCCTGACGACATAGACACCTCTTCTATGTAAACAGTCCAGGCACATACGAAGGCAGGCCTTGATGGGACATTCGACTCATTTCAAAACTGTACTCTACATCCCCCATTCTACTCTCTTCCCACCCTCCCACAGTTGAACCTTACTTTACCAACAGCAGTGGTGATTGATAATCTCCCTTGTGAAGGGCTGTAGCTCAGATTCAAAAACCTTCTAAACTAAGGTAAACGGACCTGCTGATAACAAGTATCCTGTATAATTTCCACGCACCTGTACTGCTGCCGTGGGTCCAATTTTCCAGTGTTTGTTTCCCACAGCTTGGATGCCAGTACTCGCACAATGTTCAGAAACAGGAAGAAGTTAATCTAGAGAGAAAGAGGAAGATAGAAAGTACTGAACTAGGGAAGTAAAGGGACACCTTTTACTCCATATACCCATACTTAGCTGAATTCTTAAAGTGTGGCTTTGCCAATCTGAACATACTTCTTGCTGAACCACAGTAGTTTTTCCAAGGCATAAAAGTAACACAGAAGAAGCCTGTTTGATAATGGGGGCTGAAGCAGTTTTATAGGATGTTTGATGCAGATTTGGGCTTTGAGACAGATTGTTTTAGACTTCTATTGAAAGCCCTGTTAAACACTCTATCCAGTAGAGTTCTTTTCCCAATCAGGCATCATCGAACAAAGACCAGCAATACAGATACCAGATTGTCCGTTTGTTTGAGGATGCAGGATTGGGTAAATAACAGTAGATTGTTTTGTTTCACCAGATGGCACCTTTAATGCATCATGGTTCCTGATTGACACCTCTGTAAAGTATCGATTTTCTTTAAAACTTCAACTATTAGGTTGTTAAGAGGCAACAACAGAAGTGGGAAGCAACAGAGTGGGAAGCCTGATATTTGATAGCTAAAATAGGGATACAGTGCATGTGTTAAAGTAATATGTGAGTAAGGGGCCACATATAACTGATGTGGTGGACACACAACATGGCGCATGGATCCGCCCAAGCATGGTCCCACGTAGAGCACGAGGAGGGATCGCGATTCAACAGGTCCCTGTCATGAACTTGCCTATCAAAATTGCCAGCACCAGTGCATTTCCATGTGTCAGAGACAAGGACATCTAAAGATAGTGTTGGCGGTAGTTTCTACTTAATAAATCATTTACACATAACAAATATAAATTAAAACAGTCTGTGTAAGTACTGTAATTAAAAACCAATTTAGTAGGAGTGTTCTTCTCTGCAACAGACCATCTGGTACACACAGATATCTGCCCTATTTATCTCATTCTTACCAACACTGCCGCCAGAATGGGGGTTTGATAAATCCACTTCATTTTCCCAGCGCTCAGGTCCCAGCACCTAATAATCAATAAAAAACGAACACAGACGTTGCAGTATTACTAAATAATTCAGTAGTGCAGCACTGAACGTAGTACAATAGCAGTGTTTTTGCAAACACCATAAGACCTCTTCCTCTGCCTAGCACAATCAGAAAACTAGTATGGATGGGGCCAGCCAATACCTCTCTGATTGTGCAAGGGAACCAGACTGAGATTGCACTTGAAAAGAGAGTACGATTACACATACTGTGAGGTATCGTCACAAATGTACACACTTTTAAACCTTGCCCCTGAAAATGCACATTTACTGAAAACCCTGCTATTTTGAGCGAATTGCGAAGGTCTTTGATGCTTGAGAGACTTCCCCTCTCAGGTCTCGAAACCCGCTGATCAGTCCGTGAATATAAAAGCCAACAAACGACGCGGTAGTGAGGATTGACATACTACAGAAGGCTGGCGGTTCACATATTAAAACCTCCTATCATAAAGGGAAGCAACCTAAGTGACAGCCTTCAGAATGGACCCGCATCACCCGTCTACAAGCCTAAAACATCTGAAGTAAATGCGAGTATCCAGCTCACGAATCCCAGAAGGGGGATGAAGACGCTGTGTTCGAAGAATCTCAAGCGTACTATGAAGTACTGTAAAGTGAACCCAGTGACCAGTAGGAAAAGAAGTGGATGTATGAATTCCTCATGCTGATTAAGAAGATAATGCAGCGGAAAAGGCGATCTTCTCAACCTGATATCTCGGTGGTTGGAGAATCCCTGAAGACGTTGCAGAGGACTGCTCGAGCTGACACCATGCTCCCACATACGCATAGGTGAACTGCCTGATTCAGAGAGAGGGAAACAAACACAGGACATTTGCCCAGTTGCTTGGAACTTAGGAGTTTAAGGTCTGGTTGACTGTCTGGAGTTACAAGGGTCTGACTTTGAACCTGCAACTAGCCAGACCATTCTCATGAGGGAAGCGTGTGGCAAAGTGGCGCACTGACACCTGAAACCCTTACAGAGAGAAACAAATGATGCATGTAACATCTTGGCATTGCCGTCTCACCCAGCACACAAGCGTCCATGTTATGTTACTTGGTTTCTTGTATCGCGCTGAATCACTACCCAGGCAGTATTGAAGCGCTACTGATGATGACTGAGTGTAATCCCTAGAGGGCCGCTGGACTGAGATTTCAAACCTGCTGTCAAAATGTCTGCAACTTTGAATTATAATAATTATGAGCAAATGATTACATTCAGACCATGTGATACCATTTTCTGGCTTTTTTATTCAATATTATAATGCATCTGTCTGTCAAACCATACCCAAACCAGGCAACTGGAAAAATCCTCTATTTGTTAAAGGTGAAATGAGGGAAATAATGGATGATCAATGTAAAGTTAAGCTGAGGCGGCGACTTGGATCGACTCCTTTTTGAGCGATCACTCGGCAAGAGTCTTTTTGGGGACCATGTGGCCCCCATTTTACGTTGGCTTGTGGGGTCCCACAGGGCTCTTGTCTGTTGCCCACCCTTTTTAACTTGTATATGAAACCACTGTTCAATGCTCTGGATGACTTAGGTGTCGGCTATACCAACTATGCCCATGACACCCAGGTCTTCCTTGATCTTACTGGGAATTATGATTTGGATTCTCGTTCCATTAATCAAATTTACACCTTCATCCAGACTTGGATGGCCCGGAATTCTTTGGCACTGAACGATAATAAGACCGAGCTATTAATTGTGGGATCTAGGCAGCGTTTGGCAAATCTTGGCCCAGAGTATAAATTGTTCAATATAGCTGGCTGTGGCTCAGGTGGTGAAAACCTTGGGAGTCTATTTAGATTCCAATTTGATGATGCAGAAACATGTGGCCCACCTTCATTCCTCTTGCTCATACCTGATTAAATTGCTACACCAGATCAGGCCGTATTTGTCCCTGAAGAATAGATCCTTGCTGACTTGCACGTTGATCAACGCTAGATTGGATTATTGCAATGGACTACCGGCGGGCACTTCAGAGACTAACCTCGCAAAGATACAGAGAACTCAGAGCGGGGCAGTCAGGGCTATTTTTACCTTGAAAAGTAGTGACCATGCCTCTGAAGCTAGAAGCTCACTGCACTGGCTCCCTGTTCACTATCGCATTGTCTTTAAAATCTTGACTCTGATGCATAAATGCTTGTCCGGTCAGGCCCCTTGTCTACTTGGCTGTCTGTATAAAGGCAGCTCCTATCCATAGAGTCCTTCGATCCAACAGTAAGAACCTGCTTGTAAAGCCCTGATACAAACGCGAGGGGTTTGGAGGTACTTCCTTCTATGTACTTGCTCCTATGGAATAGAAAATAAACTCCATTCTGCTCTAAGGAGCATATTTTCATTACAGAGCTTAAAAAAATCTTTTAAAACTTCTCTGTTAAACGACATGGGTTGAGTTATTCCACTGCCCTTTTTTCTTATTGTGTTTCGACCCGGCCTGGTTTCTGGATTTGAGTAGCGCTTTGACCCTAACACTGCCTGTTCATCCTGTTTGTTAGTTTTGTGAGTCTGGTGCTCTGAGGCCTAGGGACGTGTGGCACCTTAATCCAACAAATAATAATAATAAGGATGGACATGGATCATGCATTGATTTATTGATGGGTGAGAACATGGTGGGTCTGGGCCACTACGTGATTGCACATGGACTTCGTCACCTGAGAGTTAAATCATACTGCAGGTCATACTTACTGTGTATCTGCCAAAGATACCCTCACACTGGCCCAAACAGACACAAACACCGACGGAATCCCTGGGTCGAAGAAAGAAAGAAAGAAGACGACACTGCATGACAACAGGATTACCATCTTATCATTCATCACTCTAGATCCTTCTCCTCCAAAATTCCCTACCTCCATTTTATTGCTATCTATTTGTCTTTCTCCTGCCTTGCTGCCATCATCAATTTTCTCCTACCTCACCATTTAGCTTTCAATTTGGCATACAGGTGAAATGTATTTGTCCCGGAACCGTTTTAGCTAAATTTGTTTGTATGTAAAATAATCTTCATTAGCTTTTCAGCATAAAGATATAGCATAGTACACACAATACACAAAATGTACTTAGATCTGCCCCCTCAAATGTTTATAACAATTTACAAAATATAACCATTAATCAAAATTCACCCAAGTCATAAAACATTACAATTTTAATCTCAGATGTTTGTCCTCAAATTAGATTTATACTCAAATGCCTCTTTCAAGAAGCCATGAATTCTTACCATTTGATCAAAGGAAAGCTTGGTGAAAACTGAGAGTAGATCACAACCTTCAATAAAAGTTAGCCATCTTTTTCTCAACAGTGACAATGGTTCATAGAAAAATAGCAGATGTTGCAAATCATCTATCTCATTAGGATAATCAGAACAAAATCTTTCAGAACAAGTGATGCCTTTTCTTGCTAAAAGATAGATGTTCAGAGGAAGAAGGCCCAATCTTGCCTTCAAAATCGAACGGAAAACCACATTTGAATCTAAAACAACGATAAATGGCTCCACTCCACACTTCTATTTCATTTTTACAAAGGTTATTAAAAATGATTTATAGAGCAAGAGACAATATCAAGCTCAGTATTGTTAGGAATCTTGCCTTTTCCCGTATTAGAGCTATGTATAGATGCCCCACTCCAGACTTCAGAGCTGGCATATTGCCGGTAAGGTAGCCGGGTTGCCGGCCTGAACCTTCAGTTACCTAACTTTGTCCTTGCAACATCCATAAGCTGTATAGGTTGTAGGACATGTTAAGATGGCCGATCCATTTGCTAAGCTGGTAGTCCTTTGTCCATGCTTATGTCTCTGTCTATTGATTGGAAGTCCTTTGTCCATGTCTATGCCACAGTCTATTGTCTATACTGACTGACTAGCTTAAGATGGCCGTCCATGCTCCTGTGCTGGTTCTGCAGAGCTGCTAGTCCTACATCAGTTTCCATTGCTGAGTCACTCCTGCCTAGTGAGTCTGTTGTTGCTGCCTATGATTCCTACCACTATAAAAGGAAGCTGCTGACAAACCAAGTTAGTTGTGATCATCGACCGGATCGAGTGGTTCCTGAATCCTGACTGTGACCTGACCTGAGATGCTGAATCCCTGACTGTACTTCTGCTTGGCTCTGACTGACTTGCTGCTGCTGACTTCTGAATGGTTTGAGACCTGCTTTTGCCTTCTCCCTTCCTGTATCTTTGTTATTGCATTTGCCCTGGCTCCAGAGTGGAGTGCTTGGCTTTATGACTCCAGTGAGGAGTACTTTGCCCCTATCCCTTGTTGCGCTATGGCTCCAGTGTGGAGCATTCCCTTCTTTGGCTCCTGTGGGGAGCATTACTTTGAGGTTATTGACTATGGCCTGCTTAAGACTTTGATTCAGCCAAACCCTGAAATGTACTTTGACTATGGTAACTCCTGTGAGGAGTCTATGACCCCTATCCCTTGTTGCGCTATGGCTCCAGTGTGGAGCACTCCCTACTTTGGTT
>JASANK011349065.1:0-12275 GCA_031753695.1 Desmognathus marmoratus | reverse complement strand
GTTACAGGCACCTATGGACATCGTAGGACCCTCCCGAGGACCCTCCCCACCTTACCATGCTGAACCAGGGGTCGCACCCGACCCCTGCAGCGACTAGGGGCACCCAGGGAGCACCCTAACCCCCAGTCTACACACACATTCGCCCAGCCTAGGGGTCCACTTGGCCCCTAGCTGGCAAAAAAAATGAAGTCCACACACACAAGACAGACTGTCCTCACAACCATCTTGTTCAACTGAGTGGTTGTTTTATCTAGGAGCGTTTCCGAAGTTGCCCCATCAGTCTCTCTATCCCTGAAATCCCTTACACAGTTGAAGTCACCCATGACTAACACAGGCATTTTCCCCACTGCTCTCAACTGTAACAAATTGAAAAGGTGCTCTCTTTGATGTTTATCAGGGGCCGCGTAAACATTAAATAGTTTGAAAGACAGGTTTTGGTATTTAACCTCCATCTCCATCAATCTACCACCTGCTAATTCTCTGTGTGTCTTTATCTGAAAGTCCTGCCCTACAAACAACACCCCCACTCCTGCATTCCGGCATTCATTGGACCCGGACCACACAGAGGGCCCTGCATCCCATTCATCCCTTAAATAATTATAATCCTCTTTCCACTTTATTTGAGCCTTTTGTATGGCTATAATTTTGACTGGCAAACTTTTAAGGACTTGAAACAGCCTATTTCTGTCTATCTTTGTCCCTAATCCTCTAACATTGATCGATGCCACACCTATATTTAGTGCTGCCATAATGTAAAGGAGATGAAAGGGTCTTACTCCCATTATTTGGTTTTAAACTGTGTTCCCCTTCTTTCACCACCACCTTAATGTGGCAGTATCAAACGGGGCCTAGACAATAGTGGTAGTTTAGTGCCACCACTATTTGGGTTCATCTTATGTACTTTCTCTTGCAAATCCTGTGTTTGTTTTTGTCTTCCCTTCTTCTGTCTTCCCTTCATCTCTATTTACATTCTTCATATTTTTCTTTTTTTGCTCTGTAAATCCCTGTGCATCTTTCTCTTTCTTCTCTTCTTTTCCCCCTCCTTCCTCATCTTCATCCATCTCTGAGGAGTCAGATAATCTACTGCCCTGTATGTCTCCTTTTTTGCCTTCTTTCTTCTCTTGTGTCACTTTATCCACCTTATGTTTACTGCTCTGCTCCCTAACTAACACCTTGACTGTTGATCCCTCTGCCTCATTCCCCTCTTTTTCATCTTTCTTTCTTTTTTGTACTCCTGTCGGTCTGCCCTGAATCCCATGCTTCTGGGCGTCAGGTCGGAGCGAAAACAACGCAGCCCTCGCCTTTTCATCCTTTTCCATAGCTCTTTCGAATTCCAACTTTGCCTCTTCAGCCATCTGCCTCATAATGTCTTCCTTTAATTCCTTCTCCTTCTGCCTCTCTTCTTTACTCACCTCATCTATTTCTGTTTCCTGTTCTTCATGCATTTCCTCTTCTCCAGCTTCAAACCATTCTGTCACTTCCTCTTCCATTTCTACAACTTTCTCTTCCCTTCTACGTTCCAGCGCCTTTAATGCCATCTCATCTCTGCCTGACGTGGCAGCTACCACTCCAACTTGCTGCGCTATATGACCCATCTCTCGATTCATTTGCTGTCATATCAAAACCGCTATCATCTTTCTCTCTTCTGGTGTTTACTTCAGCAGGCTTCTCATGCCCCCTCCTCCTCTTCTCTCGTCCTGCATTGTGCTTTTTTTCCCACTAGCTGCCACTGAGCTGTCATCCTCTCTCACTGTCGCATCCCTCCTCGCAGGCTTCACATGCCCCCCTCTTCCATTCTGCTCCTGCACTTCGCTCTTCTGCCCACTAGATGCCGATGAGCATTCAGCTCCTCTGGCGTCGGCTCCTCTGTCGCATCACCCTTCGCTCCCGCTGTCACGTCAGAATACGTGCGACCGCAGCAACGTGCCCCCTCACATTACAAAAATAACATAAGCGCGGCTCCTTGCAGTCGTGTCTTACTGCAATTGCGGCACACATCTCTGGGGCATGTTAGCTTTTCGTGCCTAATTGAATGACAAATCCAGCAGTACTCCGGCTGGCCAGGGTAAAACAGATATCCTTGGTTTTTACCAAGCGAAAATGTCTGAGGAGGATGTTTTAACCCTCCTGCCCCCTCAGAATCTTTATTCCAAACTACCTGATATTTTCTCTTCCCAGACCAATGCCCCAAACTGTTGGACACTTTCATGCGTCCTTTCACATTTTCAGCGTAATAACTCAGAAAATCAATGATACGTTGCTCTTCGCACCACATGTTGTAGACTTCAACAGTGACTGTTACTTCCCTTCGCATGAAGGAGGGTGTCACCGTCACTTTTTCCATCTCATTTTTATTTTTCATTTTTAACAAAATATCATACACACGGTTGAATGTATTCTTAGACATGAAAATAAATTCATACTTCCCTTCAGAAGCAAATTCACGAGAACCCAGGATGTCTTCTGGCTTCACCGCCGCAATTTTAACCATCAACACATCCCTGCAGAACTTGACATCTTTAGCAGCTCTCGCCTCCGGCATGACCTGTAAAATAATGGTCTGCCGTGAGGCGGCAACAAAACCACTCTGCGCGCGTCATCGCTCACCTGTGAGAAGGCAGCAGCGCTCCCACGTAGGGCCTCCTCGGAAGCCATTTTTTGGCCCTGAGGTGACGCTCAGGCCGGCGGTGGGTGCCCTGGCGGCCCCCCGCCCTGAAAAGGGCAGAAGGGACCACAGTGCCCCCTGCTGGGCTTCTTCTGCGACTGCAGGCGCTGCGAGCTCCTGCTCCCAACAGCCCCACAGCCTGGAACCAGCCGACCTCCTTGTATGCAGATTTTTGGCCAATCTGGAAACGGGAACTGGAACCAGCATACTCCAGCCCCCCCAGGATGGAGGGGTGGTCGCTCTCACCTATTTGTTGGCCAAGACAAGTGTAGCTCTGAGTCTGATAACATATATTTTTTTTTCTGGCTCCACTTCCAGCCCCTACAGCAGACGCCACTGAAAAAACCAACCAAAAAGGCCGAATTAAAAAGCCGAATCAGAAATTTTCAAAAAGGTGACAAAGGGAAAAAAAGATTACATTATATGGGCATCCAAATTGTTTCACGTGTTGAGGTACCTCGAAATCAAGGCCCCCAATCACGTCTCCATTCTTTCCATCTGTCTCTATGCCATAAGGCCTCTGCACGGCCTAGCCTTTTGGCATCTAGCAGGTAATAAAGATTTGACAGGAACAGCTTTGTTGTGTTATCTACATTTACATACTCATATTTAGTGTAAATAATTCTGACCTGCCATAATGTGTACCTGGCAACTGACAATATCTCGTTTCTCTGTTCTTCTTCGTCATCTGTTCTAGCCGGAAACAGCCCGAACAGCACTACCTATTCAGTCAACGGACCCGTCCCTGAATCTTGACGTATCAAGGGCGCCATCCTATTCCAAAATCTTCTAGCAAATCTACAGGTCCATAATAAGTGAGTGATTGTCTCTTCCTGTGCGCAAGTTCTGCGCACACAGGTGCTATCCACTGCCAACCGTCTCACATACAGCCACATCCTTGTTGGGATTATTTTGTGTATACATTGCCAATTGAAATCCTTGTGTTCAGGAAATAACTTTCTGCTCACACCTACTCCAGAATGCTTTCGTCACCGCTATTGGATAATCAAGGATTTGAGTGACAGTCCTTACTCCTGACATATTTTTGCAGGTTCTTTCCATTCTTAAAATGTATAGCTTCTAAGCTTTCTATCTCGTGTATCTTATTATACGGTATACTTTCAATGAAGGTTTTAAAACATCCCAATGTGTTTTGTGCATATGGTTTTGTGTACTGTAATGTTAACCACTTCTGTTTTCTGAAGAAAGTGCCCCAGTAAAACTGTGTATGCTGATATTGTACTAGTTGTAGTCTTCATACCTCTGATTATGAATATGAGTATATGTGCCGTGCAAAACAGCTTTAGATCTGGTAAAGTTCTGCCTCCTAGCACTACTGACTTAAACATAGTGAGTCTGCCTACTTTCTCATAGGTGCTGCCCCATACAAACTTGCTTACTATTCTTTGAATAACTTGTATAGTTCTTGTTTTAGGAGGAAACACTATGGCCATGTACAGTACGATTGGGAGCAAGACTGCTTTGCTCACCAAGATTTTTCCTGCCATTGATAGGCTTCTACTCTGCCAAAGTCCCACTTTCTGTTTCAACGTGTTCTCTATCTTCCTCCAGTTATCCTCTCCTGTCCCTTGTGTGTCAAAACATACCCCTAACACTTTAACTGACCTCTCATTCACTTCCAACATCTTGGGCCTTTCCTCCCTCCATGTTGCTGATGTAATCCCTTTACATTTACCAACATTTAAATGAAAACCTGACACCACACAATTCTTTGTGTGCATGCCTTTTCCAATCCAGGCCTAGTCCTTGCATACAAAGCCACATCATCCATGTATGCCGTGTACTTTAGGCTTTCCCCACCCGCTCCTGGCACTGGGAAACCTTCTATCAAAGGGTCTTTTTGCAATTTCAACAAAACAGGTTCCAGAGCACACACAAAAAGCGCTGCTGATAGCAGGCATTCTTGTCGTACTCCCGCCTCAATCTTAATTCCTTTGGTTTCATGCCCGTTCATTAAGACTTTACTGTGTACATCTGTATAAAATGCTTTTAATCATATCAATGAACTTGTTCGGGAAACCCATTCTCCCCAAACCTTTCATCAGAAAAATATGTGATACCGAGTGAAAGGCTTTGGCAAAATCTAAAGCCACCATCGCCCCACTCATATTTCTTTCCGTTATGAATTGCCAGCCGTATCTGGCCACCATCAAAGCATCATGAATTCTCCTATCTTTTACAGAGCAGTATTGATGCTGACTTAGAATAAGCTGCAGTACTTCTCTCATTCTGTATGCCATTATACGGGTCAGTAATTTATAGTCAAAGGTTAACAACGTTATTGGACGCCAGTTGTTCAAATTGTTTACATCCCCACTCTTATGTATCAGGGTTACTATCCCCTCTCATTAATAGTGGTAAAACCCCTGTATCCCAAATTTCATTGTAAACCTCCAACAAATCTTCTTTTTTTTTTTTTTTTTAAATAATGTCCTTTATTAAGCACATATTAGTCATATAAAAGGATAGAGCATGACATACATCAAATACATAAAGAAATTGATAAAACAAAGAAAACCAGTTAGATAAAAATATTCCTAATGATAAATGCATTCTTAATGAACAAGTAAATACGCACCAATTCATGAAATTCAGATTCGTTAAGCATTGATGTAACATTGTATGAATTATCTGTTCTATACTTCTGCAACCAATTTTCTCTTAAAACAGACAAAGATCGACAGTTAGCCATAAGATGTTCCAGGGTGTCAATTTCAGTTTTACATGACAAGCAGAAGCGTTCGTCCCTTGGAACTCCCACTCTTGCCAAGAGATTCCACTGAGTAGGTCGTAAATTGAGGCGAAACTTGATCATTACTCGCAAAACCTGGGGATTATTACACACAGCATATAATGGTTCCAATCGTTTATGAGTTTTACTTTTGGAATACCAGGCTAGAGAAGTAAGGTTGCAAATCTATTTTCATCTCTTCCCACAATACTGCATAGAATTCCTTTGGAAGTCCATCTTTTCCTGGTGCCTTCCCTGCTGCTTTCCAATTGAAAGCCTTTTGCATTTCACTAGAATTTATTTTTTCCTTCAAACCATCTATTTCACTGACACCTAATTTATTTTGTCTCTCTCTTAGAAAAGAGTCCTCATTTGAGTTGTCTGTTTGCTTTAGACTATATATCATAGTATTTGGTCACCGCTTCCAACATACCTTCTGTGGAAGTTTCTATATTCCCCTTTCATTTAAAAGCTCACGAAATGTTTGCCTAGGTCTCTAACTTTTGGAAAAAAAACCTAGAGCAGGTCTCGTTTTCCTCAATGTTTTACTTTCAACAGAAACTTTGTTCCATCTTCCTCTGTTCTAATCAATAAGTTTTTTCCCTAGTATTTATCAGTGCTTCAAATTCTATAACACTAGCTCCAGCTCTCTTTAACGAAGCAACTGTCTGCTTTAGTAGATTCACGTCCGCAAACGCTTGCCATTTATCTATTTTTTGTCTGCTCAATACCTTTAACTTTTTCACCAAATTAATTTTTGCCCATTCCCACCATTCTATAATGTTGGGGAAACTACCTTTCTCATCTCTTAAGCCTAAATATAGGGCTTTAATCTGCCTCACAATTTCCTCGTCTTGCAGGATGTTAATATTTAACTTCCAGCTCGGTCTGGGTTGATCTTTTGTAACTCTCTCTTGCAAATCAGCAATTAGAATCTCATGGTCTGAACTGGCTAACTGTTTTAGCATAACACTTTTTGTATAGAAAAGATTACTGTGAAATATGAAGTCGATCCTGGATCTACACCCGCCTCCCTGTCCCTGCCATGTAAACCCTGTTCCAGAGGGAGACAGGAAGGCATGGGCATCAATCCACGACAGATCATTCACCATCTTGTTTAACTGCGTTGTTGTTTTGTCTTAACGGTGTCCCAGACGCAGTCCTATTTGTTTCTCTATCCCTGAAGTGCCTGACACAATTAAAATCCCCCATAACTAATACTGGAATTTTCCCCAAAGTATGCAATTTAAGTAAATGAAAAATCTTTTCTCTCTGATGCTTATCAGGCGCTGCATAAATGTGAATATTTTAAAGAAAGTGTTCTTATACTATACTCTCCATCAGCCTACCACTGACAAGTTCCTTGTGTTTTTGTATACAGAAATCATGTCCAATAAAGAGGAGCCCTATGCCCACATTCTTACAATCACTCACGCCAGACCATAAGGACGGGGCCAGCATCCCATTCATCCATCAGCTTTGTGTAATCCTCATTCCACTTCATCTGACCCTCCTGTATGGCAATCTTGACCGGTAAGCTTTTAAGCACTTGAAATCTGTCTTTCTATATTGTTCCCTAATCCCCTAACATTAATAGTGGCTGCTCCAAATGTTAATGCCGCCATTAGGGATATAATGATTATAAATTTTAATTTCCATTATTTGTTTTTAACAGGGAAAACCACCAGCTTCTTCTTTTGGTAGTAGAAATCTCACTTTTGCTAATTGAGGTAGTTTTGTGGTAAAACCCCCCTATTAGCTTTGACTGCCCTTTCTATGCTTTGCTGTGTCTCAATCTTTGCCTTCCCTTCTTTCTTTCTTTCACTTTTGCTAAGGGTGCTCCTTCTGTTTTTCTTTTTCTGTTCTATAAATCCCTGCGTATCCATTTCTTGTATTTTATCTGTCCCTTCTTTTCCACTCCCTTCCTCCATCCTCACTTCCCCATCACCTTCTCCCTCAGATGAGTCTGACAACTTTTCTACATGTTCTTTCCCCATCTGCTTTGCCTTTGTCTCACCCTTCATCTTTTGTGTATCTTGCTCCCTCACTACCAGTTTGCTTGCTGTTCCCTCATTCTGCTCCTGTACACCTCTTTCCTCTTGCTTTCTTTTTTGATTTTGACTCCCCATCGGTCGACGCGGACCTTCACCCATAGAACGGAAAGCGCCGAGCGAGGCAGCCGCCAACCTCTCTCTCTCATCCCTTGCCATGTCTTCCTCAAACTGCATTTTTGCTTCTTCTGCCATTATCTGCATTATTTCTTTTTTATCTCTCTCCTTCACGTCCTCTTCCCTTTCTTCACATTCAGTTTCTTCTACATCTGCCTCCAACACCTTCTTCTCCTCCGCACCAATCTATAATTTCTTTTTCCTCCTCTGTCTCCGCTTCTCTCTGCCTTCATACGCTGCAGCGCCTGTTGCCCTTTTTCATCTTTCCCTGACGTCGCCACCGCTATCTCCTGCAGTCCTCCCATCTCTTTCAAGGATAGATCGAATCCCTGCTCTGCCGCATCTCGCTCTGCATTATTATTATTATTATTTTTTTTTTTTTTTTTGCAACACTATTTTGTTCCCCGGGTACTTCAGCTACCACCTCTGCATACATTTTCGCCGGTTTATTTGGGCATAAAAGCGCTACATGCCCTCGCTGATTGCAATAGTAGCATAAGCGAGGTTGTTTGCAATCTTTAGAGACGTGCCTGTACTGGCCACAATTTCGGCACGCGTCTTTTGGACACATACTTTTTTCGTGTCAAAATGAATGGCAAATTCTTCGGGTTGCCCCGCATAAAAAAAAATATCCTTGGTTTCTATCCAGTGAGAAGTTTGCGGGGGGTGTTTAAGGCCCCCCACTCCGTTCTCATCTTTTTTCCATGTAACGAAATATCGCCTTTTGCCTGACCATTGCCCCAGGCGGTTAACAAGCTTCGTTACTCCCTTCACAGAGTCGGCATAAAATTTCAGAAACTCAGCAATGCGGCGCTCATCGCACCACATGTTGTAAATTTCAACAGTGATGGCGACCTCTCTCCTCATGAAAGACGGCTGCACAGAAATTCCAGACATTTAGTTTTTCCCTTACATTTTCAGCAATTTGTCGTATACCAAATTAAATTTCACCTGAGAAAATAAATTCATACCTCGCCTCAGAGGCATTCTCTCTGGACCCAAGAATATCTTGAATTTTTACCTCCGCAATCTTCAACATTTCCCAAATATAAACGAAATCTTTCTCTACTTGAGCTGCTGGCAGCACCTGAAAAATTAAGGTTTGCCTTGAAGCAACAACAGACGCTCCCGCTGTGCGGCGCGCGCCATTCCCGCTCGCCTCATGTGAGGAAAAGTCGCTCCCTCGAGGGGCCCCTGCAGCAGCGGCCATTTTAGCGCCAGTCACCCTGAGGTGACTGATCAGCCAGCATGGGGGTTGGTGCCCCGGCGGCCCCCCGCCCTGAAAAGGGCAGAAGGGACCACAGCGCCCCCTGCTGGGCTTCTTCTGTGACTGCAGGTGCTGCGAGCTCCTGCTCCCAGCAGCCCCGCAGCCTGGAACCAGCCGACCTCCTTGTATGCAGATTTTTCAGCCAAGCCTGGCCAAACAGGAACTGGAACCAGCATACTCCAGCCCCCCCAGGAAGGAGGGGTGGTTGCTCTCACCTATTTGTTGGCCAAGACAAGTGTAGTTCTGAGTCTGATAAGAACAGATTTGTTTTTTGGCTGTCTCCTCATCCAGCCCCTACACCAGACCCACTCAAGAAAAAACCTCCAAAGGCTGAATTAAAAATACAAATTAACAAGCCAAATTAGAAATTTCCAAAAAGGTGTTAACAAAAAAAGGAAAAAAAATTACATTATATGGGCAGCCAAATTGTTTCACGTGTTGCAGTACCTCGAAATCAAGGCCCCCAATCACGCCTCCATTCTCACTTGTCCCTATGCCAGAAGGCCTCAGCCTCTGCACGGCCTAGCCTCCCGACATCGAGCAAGTAATAAACATAAAGATTAGACACAAATATCTTTGATGCGTTGTCTATATCTATGTATTCATGATGTGTAAATTATCCTGACTTGCCATAAGGTGTGCCTGCCAGTGGATAATATCCTGTTTCTCTGTCTCTCTTCTTCTACAGATTGGGCTTGAAACAATCCATATATGACAGCTTCTTCCATCAGGGGACTCAACCCAGATATATTTTGTATCAACGGTGCCAGCCTTTTCCAAAAGCGGACAGCGTATCTACAGGTCCATGACAAGTGTCTCAGAGATTCCTCCCGTCCACAAGTTCTGCGCACACAGCAGCCATCCGCAGCAATCCGTCGGATGTGTTGCCATAACCTGGTTGTAACAGCACCATGAAGACATGACCAATTGAAGTCCTTGTGTTCTGGAAATAGAAACTTAGAAGTGCACCTACTCCACAAGGCCCTAACTACTCCTTCAGGATAGTGTAAGATCGGTGTAATGACATTTCTATCCCTAATATATTTTTGTAATGCCTTCCCTGTTTTGAAATGTATGGAATCTAAGCTTCCCATTTGATTCATCTGATAGTACTGCATATTTTTAATAAAAGTTTTGAAAAATCCTAATGTATTCTCTGCATACTGTTTTGTTTATATCAAATGTATCCACCTATGTTGCCTGAAATAAATGCCCCAATAAAACTGTGTATAGGCCGCTATTGTACTACTGGACTTCCTTATTCCTCTTGATAGAAAAACAAACACATGCGCTGTACAGAACAGCCTTAAGTCAAAAAGTGTTCTACCTCCCAGTGTTAATGCCTTAAACATAGTATTTCTATTTACTTTCTCATATGAGCTTCCCCATACAATACACTCATCATTCGCTGTATTACCTGCACCACTCTAGTCTTGGGAGGGAACACAATAGACATATATAATACTATCGGTAAGAGGACAGCCTTACTCACAAGTATCCTCCCAGCCATTGATAACATCCTCCCCTTCCACAAACCAATCTTTTGTCTTAATGTATTTTCTATTTTCCTCCAGTTTTCGCTTCCCTTTCCCTGCTTATCAAACAGGACTCCCAACACTTTAATTTCTGGTTAATCTACATTCAGAGTTTTAGTCCCTTCTTCTCGCCACCACTCTGTAGCTATCCCTTTGCATTTTCCAATGTTTAGTTTCAGGCCAGATACTTCTCCAAAAGCAGTGATGTGATCACTCGCCCTTTCCAGCCCCTGTCTATTCCTTACATATAACGTGACATCATCCATATATGCCGTATATTTTAGACTTTCCCCATCTGCTCCTGGAACTGGGAACCCCTCAATCAACATGTCCCCCTGTATCTTTCTTAACACCGGTTCCAGGGCACACACAAATAAAGCTGCGGATAAGGGACATCCTTGTCTAACCCCAGCCTGAATCTGAATTTCCTTTGTACTGTGCCCATTCATGAGCACCTTGCTGTACGCATTTTGATATAAGTTTCGCACCATTAGTCTAAACTTATCAGGAAAGCCCATTCTCTATAGTACTTTTATCAGAAAAGCATGGGACACCGAATCGACTGCCTTGGCAAAATCCAATGCCACCATTGCTCCCCCAATCTTTCTCTCTGAGACACATTGCCACCCATATCTTGCCGCCATTAGTGCATCATGTATTCTCCAGAGCAGGACTGATGCTGGCCTAAGATTAACTGCATTACATTCCTCATTCTGTCTGCCAGAATTCTAGTAAATAACTTGTAATCAAATGTCAAAAGCGTGATGGGCCTCCAGTTTTTAATGCTCTTGACGTCTCCACCCTTATGTATGAGTGTTACCACCCCTTCCCTCATAGATGCTGTCACCTTCCCCCCCCCCCCATCCCACATCTCATTGTATACCTCAAGTAAATCATCCCATAACATCACGTAAAATTCCATAGGAAGCCCATCACTCCCTGGAGCTTTCCCTGCTGCAGCCCCTTTAAATGCACTTTACAATTCTGCCTCAGTAATGCTCCCTTGTAAAGCTAGTTTTTCACCATCACCTAGACTTTCTTTGATTTCGCTCAGGAAAGACTCTTCCTGAGTCCTATCTAGATTCGCACTATTATATACAGCTGAAAAATGCCTCATAACCAAATTTAACATGCCGTCAGTTGTAGACTCAGCATTCCCCTGTTCATCCAATAATTCCCTAAAGGTCTGTTTAGGGTTCTTTGTTTCTGGAAAAAATACCCAGAACACATTTCATTTTCTTCAAAATGTTTAACCCTTGAAAGAAATGTAATCCTGTCTTCTGTTTTAATTAGTAACTTTTCTCTTGTTTGTATTAATGTTTCAAACTCAATAACATTAACCCCTGCTCTTTTGAGCGACGCTACAGTCTGTTTCAACATATTTACATCTGCAAAGGCTTGCCATTTCTCTTCTATTCTATCTTTACTCATCCGCTTCAGTCTTTCTGCCAACTTGTCTTTAGTCGACTCCCACCAATCCATTCCAGTTGCATATTTATTTTTATTTTGTCTTAATCTCAGATAAAAGTCCCTAATTTCGCTCTACTTCCCCATCCTGCAGGAGGCTGGTATTCAGCTTCCAATATGGTTTGGGTTGCCACTTTAAATCCTTTACCGCGAACTGCACTATTATGATGGCATGATCAGAACTTAATCATTTTTTTAGTACCACACTCTGTGTGTAGAAAAATGGACTATGAAATACGAAATCTATTCTAGATCTACTCCTTCTACCTTGCCCCTCCCATGTGAATCCTGTCCCATAGGGGTATCAGAAAGCATGGGCATCAATCCATGATAAATCAGACACCATTGTGACAAAAGAGGGGCCGCGGTAGCAACAGGCCCGTTTCGCACATACACACCCCCTAGTTCAGCGCCCTTAGCC
>JASANK011337994.1:0-12296 GCA_031753695.1 Desmognathus marmoratus | reverse complement strand
ATGATCAATGTCTTCAACTTGGTCTTTACAAAACGGGCAAACTCTTTCTTCCAGCCTAACCTGGGACCATGCTAGAATGTATACATTTAAGGGTAGAGTGCCCGTCCGTAGGTTCACAAAAAACCTTAACATTTTCCAACTTGTACACGCAGATAGATATTTTTCTTGCTGTTTGCGAGTCTTACTCTCACAATATTTTTGTAGTGTTGACATTAACCTACATTTTGTGATTAAACTGGCATATACATGTGCCATCACCACATTTGCATAAATCTTCTTTTGTCAATGCATTGTTTACAGAAAAATCTACTGCCAGTCAAATGGATTAATTATTTCATTTCTAAAGTGCTCAGACCCTGGGGCATCAGGGCACTATCGCAAAGTCTGCAGATTTACAGATCCTTATACAATGTTCATCTCTGTTGAAAGTCTTAATATCTATCAATATCTGTCCATTGTAAGATTTAGTCAGCTTGATTAAAGAGCCAGGACTGAGTATATAGTTACACATGTGTCTATTTGAATTACTCAAAGAGCCCTTGGGGTGCACTCATTTCACCCAGCGGTATGTGTCAAATATGGGACAGTATTTGAGGGGATATAAAGGAATGTAACAAAAAATGGTAACACACTCTGTTAGGGTAGAGACATCAGCATAAATGTAAGAGGGTAGAGAAACTAGAGCAATCGAAAGGTTTATCCATCATGGTAGATTCTAAATATATAAATCTCACAGAGAAGTTTCAGGATTAGTTCAATTATTGGCTGTGATTATTAAAGAATTTTTAGCACAAGATAAATGCCAAAATAATCCTGTTCCTGCAGTGCACAAACTCCCTGATGTTCAACACCATTTGAAACATAAGTTTAAAATGGCGAGAGGTCTTCGCATCAATGGCATTAATGATGAACAACATTAATGTCCCGGTGAAGAGATAAATTTTTACATCGGAATTGTTGCCTTTTGTGCTTAATTTGGAACCCTGGGAAAACGCTGGTTACCAACATAAGTCAGAGGGTGTAGATGAACTCAGCCAGCGCACTTGCAACTCACACATAAGAGACATTGACACAATAACTGTAGGCCACACCAATACTTGTGGAAACCCAGTGGCCGCATTTATTAAAATTTGTTTCAAATAATTCCAAGTTCCTCAATGCTTTATTCAAATGCATTATCAATTAGAGTCAATTAAAATTCATTTCAAATAATTCATAAGCTCCGCTGGTGGCAGGTCTTGGACCAAGGCGGTTCCTGGCAGAGCCAATCCCTCACTCGGGATTATTATTCCGGTCTCTGCGATCAGCGCCATGTCCTCACAGAGGGCACACACCCCTTCAGGGCCCCGGCTTGCTGTGGGCATGCGCTGACCATCCGCTGGGCATGGCGGGAGCCCTCAATACCCAGCACAAAGAGGAATTACAGCGTTTATCCTCCGCGAACCTCATCCTTTCCATCCAGCCATTGTTCCAGATGCGCCACACCGCCGGGAGGTTCCCGCCTCTCGGTGGTTCCCCCCAGCTCCAGTCAACTGCACCCCATCCATTCCAAAGCATCTCTTAAATTCAATATAAATAGGTCCGTCCCTACGTCAGACAGGTGCACCCCGTCTGCGTGGAAGAAGCCTGGCTCCTTCATGTTTAGCAGCCCGTGCCTCACAGACCACATGCCCTGCGCCCTGCACCAACGTGCCATGGTTGCGTTTAGCTTTTTCCTGGAACCTTCCACTTTTGCATGAGAAAGCGCGCCCCTCCATTTCTTCCTGGCAATCAATTCCGACCACACCAGCTCTGTATTGCCCAATAAGGAATGTAGCCTTGTCATCGAGCGTGCCATGTCGGCTTTTAGTGTGTCCCTGCCCAGCCGGGCCAGATCATTCCCTCCCAAGTGAATGACCAATATGTCAGGTTTCTTTACTCTCCCCACCAGGTTTTTGATCATGTCCTCCAACTCCTCCCATCTCATGCCGGGGTGCCTCAGCCAACGCACACTTGTGTTTTGCAGGCCGATTCCTTTACAAAGGGCCCGAGCCTGGGCCCTATCCTCTGCACGCTTTATGAAGGAGTGTCCCACCACCCATACCTTCTTCTCTGCTCTGGGACCTGTAACGACAAAGTGGGACAGGGCGGTGGTTGCGTTAGACATCTAGCTGCGGACGGATGTAACTTCTAAACCTGGCCGATCCCCATCTGCCAATCTCCTTTATCTTCCCTTCGGGCAGCCCACACCTCGCTGCCGTTGTCGCTGCCCCAATCCTGAAAGAGTGTGACCCATATTTCCCACTCGCTAGGCCTGCCTTGCTCAGTGCCTTTTGCATAACCGCTATGAATTGGTATCTGCTCAGCGGTCTACCGTCTTTGTGTCTCAACAAGGCGCCTCACCCCCTTCTTGTACTTCCTTAATAGCTCTCTCGTTAAGCACACCGGGCAAATGGCCTTCTCCGATATGCATGCTAATCTTATTTCTTTCCCCCGCCCCCACTGGTCCGTTTTTGACTTGCCTAACCAAAGTGTCAGAGTCTTCTTCCCTAGTGTGGCGTCCGCTAGCTGCATGCCCGCCCTAGACTTCCTGTCTCTGTTAGGTGCTACCAACTCCCCGACCCTGAAGGCCCCAAAGAAAGCTAGCGAAAAGGCGCAGCTGAAGAGCAGACTCTCCCGCTTGCTCGGGCATATGTCGGGCAAGGCTCCTATCAGCTTCAGTAGACTCTCATAGGTGATGGGCCTTCTGCTGTCTGGAGGAGTTTTCCTCACTCTGCCCCAACCCTTCATGGCAGTGCGGATGTAGTGTGATTTTGTAGGGTCTCTGTTCCCTGCCATCCTGACTGCGTGGCTCACTGCTGTCAACTGGGCGGCCGCCCATGACTTGGACCTCCCCTCCACAAATGCCTTTGCCAGGTACCCCTGTAGCCCGGCCTCCACTACTCCGTACTCTTCACAGCCTGACAACCCCGTTGCGGCTGAAAACAGCTGCATGGCCCTCTTATACTTCCTCTTGGTCCCTTTCGCAAATGCCAACTCCACCAGGTCATCTAGTGGGCGCCTACCAGGCCCCACAACTTCTGATCGAATGGCGTGCTGCGTGCCTCCATCCACGGTGCCACCTTGCGGAATCTCGCCCACTGCAAACGAGAAAGAGCATCAGCCGCGTCATTGTCAATGCCTGGGACGTGCCTTGCCCTCACCTCGACATTCGCCTTCAAACAGCAGTTCATTAAGCTACTCAAAAGACCCAAGACCAAGGGGCAGTTCGCGTAGCCAGTGTTCACGATCTGTACTACCACTAGATTATCCGACCACATTGTTACTTTCTTGTTGGCTAGCTGCCCTGAAAAGCCAGCACAATGGGAAAGAGCTCTAGGAGTGTGATGTTTTTAACCCAACCGTTGGACCGCCACTTGGCGGGCCATGGCTGCGCGTACCATTGATGTCCCAGTATGACCCCAAAGCCCCCTTTTCCAGAGGCGTCTGTCACTAGCCTTTCTCGTAATGACGGCGACCAGGGTTCCCTCCATATCAGGGAACCATTGAAGTCGGTCAGGTATTCCTCCCATGTGCTCAAGTCTTCTCTCAGTGCATTATTCAATCTAATGTGGTGGTGCATTCTGCAAACCCTAGCTGTCGCTAGTGCTAACCTCCTGGAGAAAACCCTCCCTGCTGGGATAACCCTCGCTGCGAAGTTCAGCCTGCCCACCATGGATTGCATCTCTTTCAATGTCACTTTCTTTTTATGCAGTGCTTTCTTTATTTCAGCCAATAGCGCCAGCACTTTCTCCTTTGGTAGCCTGCATTCCCCCTTCTCGGAGTCAATCTCAATTCCCAGGAAAGTCAGGGAAGTGGCCGGGGTCACTGTCTTATCATCCGCCAACGGAACGGCCAGCTCCACACATAGCTCCTTGAAAGCCTGCAGCATGGCCGCGCAACCATTAGACCCTCTCGTATCTACAAACAGGAAATCATCCAGGTAGTGTAAGATGCCATCCTCCTTACACTTTTCCGAGGTTGCCCACTCCAAGAACGAACTGAATGCCTCAAAATAAGCGCAGGACACAGCGCACCCCATGGGCAGACACTTGTCAAAGTATAACTGGTTCTCCCATTGGAAGCCTAGCAACTTAACGCTATCGGGGTGTACGGGTAGTAGCCTGAATGCTGACTCGATATCCGCCTTAGACATGAGGGCCCCCACTCCTGCCTTCCTCACCAATGCTACTGCGTCGTCAAATGACGCGTAAGAAACTGAACAGTCCTCTGGCGGTAGCCAGTCATTGACCGAGTCGCCCTGGGGGTAGGACAAGTGGTGTATCAGCCTAAATTGACCTTCTTCTTTTTTGGGGACTACCCCTAGCGGGGAAACCAGGTACTTTTCGAATGGGGGGGTGCTAAAAGGGCCTTCTATCCTCCCCAGGGTTTTCTCTTTCAATATCTTTCCGCTAACTACTTCAGGGTGGATTATGGCTGACTTCAGGTTGTTCACTTCCCTGGCCACTATCGGGCCCTTGTAAGGTATTACGAAACCTTCGGTAAAACCTCTCCACAGTTTAGCTGCTTCCGCCCTGTCACTAAATGCATTCAGGAGCCTCCTCAGGGCTACCCTATTTATGGGGGAGAAACCCAGGGTTAGTCTGTCCCCCGTCCCTACCTTTTTCTCACTTTCCAGCTGTCCCGGACACGCCCGGGGGGATGCCGCGTGCTGGGCCTGCTGCTCCAGCACGGTCAGTCGCTCTGCTTTTGTGCCAGCAGCTCCCTGCTGGGTGGCCTGCCCCCCCACAAATTGTGCATCTATGTGCGTATCTGCAACGGAAACCAAAGGTACAGTTTCCTCTGCTGAAATCCAGGCAGATCGCGCTAGGCCTAATCTCGCTGCCTTGTCCTCGCGCCCCCGCAGGCCCGGCATACCTGGGCCTGTCTGCCTGGGCCCTGAAACGAAAGGACTGCTCCTGTCTGCCCTGGATTGGAGTGGCTTTCGCTGCCGTCATCCTCTTCATATAGCCCTGCATGTCCTCCTCATCGAAACCTATGGAAGGCCATTTCTGCAAACGCAATCTGAAACCTTTATCGTATTCATACCACGCCATCCCCCCATATGTGTTGTGCGCGTCTTTTATCCTTTGGGCATAAGCCACCATGGAAGAGCCAAGCTCAGGGAACTTTTCCAGCATGGTAGATGTTAGCATCCGGATCCCGTCCATCCAGTTGCTTAAGGTCTTTTCTTTCTTCACCCGCCCCCGAATCTCTTTCTTCTCTCTCTACGCGACATGTTCGACAGATCTAGCCCGTCCTCTTCTATAACAGTCAGTGAGAAAATGTTCACATACTGCTTGCTCCATATCTGTCTTTTAACCTTCGTGGGAATCTGCCAGTGAATGGCATCCTGTTTTACTGGTGCTGGTCTACCTTTTGGCTCCCTCCTCTTGTTGAACGGTATAGCTTTCTTGCTCTTCCTGCGCCTTTTCTTCCATCTCCCCCACTACTGCTGCTCTCTGTGTCACTCGCACTGTCCTCCTCACTGCTGCTACTGTCAGAGCTCTCGCTAGAGCTCAGCGTCGAGCTGGTCCCTGACTCGCTACTCGAGTCCCAGGCCCCCAACGGGCCCTTGTTGTCCTTCTTATGCTTCTTCTTGACTGCCTTCCTCCTCCCTGTCTTAGGCGTCTCCTCTTCCCCCCCACTGGTCTCGCTGTTTGTGTTCGGGAGCCCTGTTGGCCCCTGCCCGGCCTTCTTCCCCTTCTCCTTTCCTTTCGCATCTGTGGGCTTCTTGGTGTTGCTATTGCTCACCCGTTCTGCATTGGACTCGCTTGAGTGTACTGTCTCTTCATCAGCATCCCCCTCCTCCTCAGTCCTCTCCTTCCTTCTGTTGCTCGACTTCCCTCCCCCTTTCTTTCTTTTCGGCGCAACCTGAGAGCCCCCCGCCCGTATTGTAATGTTACCTTTCACTTTTTTAGCTTTAGAGAACACAAATCCCTCCCCCAGCCCCCTTTCCTCCCTCTATGTATCAAAACATTTCTCTGCAATATCTTATGCTCACCACTCCGATCTGTGTCTCCTTCTGTGCCTGTGTCTGGTGCCTCCGGTAAGGCCTCAGGCACCTTCTGCTTGGACTTCCGCTGCTGCCTCTTCTTTTTTGCTGGTGGCTCTGCTGGGGGAGCGGGGAGGGGGGGGCTCTTGACCCCTTGGCTCAAACCCCATGCATGTGCGCACAAACTCCTCCCTGTGTACCTCCTTTATAGACTTCGCCATCTGCATGAAGTCTTCCAGCGACATCTCGAAGCCAGGGGGACTGCTTGGCCCCCCGGATGGCAGAGCTGACATGCTCCTGCCTTGGGTGGGAGCACGGGTGGGCTGAGGGTGAGGGGGGCCCACTGGATGCTGGCTGGTGCCGCTGCTGCTTTCTGATGCCGGCACTGTTGCTCCTGTAGGCTGCTGGTGGACGCTGCAGATGCTGGCCGCTGCTGCTGCGGTGTCGCCGCTGCTCGAAGTCACTCCAGGCGGCGCTGCTGTTGCCGGGAGACGCTGCTGCAGGAGGGAGGCGGGGCACGTCCTGCACACCTTAGTGCCGGTACCGTGCGAGACAACGCACGTGGCGGGACTGCATCCCTCTCGCAGGGCCCACGCGGGCCGGGAGTTGCGCTACACAACGCCGCGTGGGGGTGGAGGGGGGGCGGGATCTTGGCTCTGGCTTCGCAGCGTCAGAGGGCCGCTGCACTCCCGTGCAGCGGCGGCTCATGCTGGGGTGTAGCACGTGGAGAGGGGGGTCGCTGCACTCCCGTGCGGAGAGTCGCGCTTCCTGCAGCTCGATGCGAAATGAGAGACCCTCCCACCTCCCAGCCCTGCCTTAAAGGCTTGCCCCTCCCCCCCATTGCTCGCCAGGACTTGCTTCCTGCACACCATCTCACCAATCATGGCGCTCCCGATTGCGCAGAGAGCAGACACTAATCTCTTGTCTCTCTGTGAACATCAGAGTGGAGCCAGCCATAAATTTCAGAGTCTAGGCGAGCCGGATCTCAAGCCGAGCCCAGCTGGACCAAGTGACAGTTAATGCAAACTGGGCTGATTAACAGCTTTAGGGGTTTAAAGGGGCCCTGTCACCCTGTCAGCTACAAAGGTTCTGTGTATGAAGCATTGCACACTGCCAATCTTTCAGCCTGAGATTTGTCCCCCAAAAAAGTGACCTACATATGCCCTTTGTCAGTGCGTGGCTCAAAATGACTCCCGTCATTGATCTAAAAGCTTACACTAACAATACAGAAAATATAAATGTGTTAACATATCTAGTAACATAAATAATACTGCCTCTCACTTACCTCAGTCTCAAAAACTGTAGTTCCTGGAGCCCTTTATTTCCTCTCTTGGTTGCGCTCCACAAATGTCATCATTTATCCTCTTGCGCCCTCAGGAACCCAAAAACATGCTAAGATCTCTCAAGTCCTTTTTAAACTTTGATATCTGCAAAAACAAAGAGAGAAAGACAACCCATTAAAACATATACCAGTTGTGGACCCCGGGGAATACAGCTGGTGAGGGAGGGGTAGCCACTGGCAGAGACACTGCAGCTGGGTCCACAGGGCGTGGCTTCTTTTGCACACACCGCTGCACAGACCGCTGACAGCAAGGAGGACACTGAGACAGGTTTTGGGATTTCGGTTTTATTGGCAGCCAGCAGAGGTACAGGTTACAGCATGGTATTTTTATTTATTTATTATTTATTAAAAGTTTTTGTATAGCGATGCAGGCAATATGCTTGAGACTGCTCTTAAAATAGCAGAACACAAATACATGACAAAAACAAACCATACAACAATAAAACACCGAGCAGAAGCTCAGAGCATAAAGATGAGGCGGGGAAAGGAACCCGCTCCCATTAGGGGAGCCCAGAGCAAGACAGGGGAGTTAACCTAATACAGTGTGGGGAGCGTAATCTCCTGTGCCAAGTTCGTTTAGAGCTTTATTTCTGATGGCTAACTGAATTAAGCCTTGGTTGTCTCTCTAAGGGAAGAGGGGGGGAGGAGATCCCGACTGATGAGTAAACGGTGTAAGGATGGTTGGTACTGGCATCAGACTGTCTCTGGTTGCGATGCGAGGCTAAAGCCCTGGGGTCCGTCAAGTTGGTGAGTTTAGTCGATGTATTAGGTCTTATAGGTGTAGCCTCGGTGGCCTGAGGCTCTGTTGAAGGACAGGAGGTGCTTGCCAGGCCATCAACAGGAAGGATGCCTTTTAGGATGGCTTCGCAGTGGAGCAGGTATACTTTCAAGGCGGTCTTGAATGCTGAGAAAGTTTCCATCTCCCTCAGGTGGAGAGGGAGGGAGTTCCAAAGCCGACAACCTTTGCTTGATATGGCTACTCCTCCTTTCGAGACTTTTTACAATTTTGCGATGGGCAATGTATGTTTGTATTGCTCTCGTCAAATTCTCTGTGTCGGGAGGGTGCGGGCCCATTTCTGTGCATATAGTGGGCCTTGCTGTCGTCTTCCCTCCATAGCCATTGGCAGATGCGGGTGGTGATCTGCGACTCTATGGTGATCCAGCCCAGTTTAAAACGCCATGCGCTGAGATGTTGACGCCGGTCAAGTGAATAGATGAGGCGAATTGCGCGGTTCTGGATTTTCTGCACCTTGAACCATGCTTTCTTGGTTGCCCCTAGTAAGAACACTAAGCCATAGTTAATTCTGGATCCAATCAGGGCCTGATAAAGGTGTTTCTTTTGGCCCACCTTTAGAAGGGGAAAGATTCTGGTTAGGATGTTAAGCTGATGGTGGCAGACACGGATGGTCTTGTTGGCTTGGGCAGACCCATCCAGATGGTGACTGATGTCTACTCCCAGATCTCTGATCCGCAGACTCGGAGTGGGTGGTGGTACCCAAGAGGTCGGCCAGGGAAAGTCAGGGAAGCGGCCGTTCTTCTCACCTCCTACCGCGAGGAGCTCGGTGTCAGACTCATTGAGGCAGAGTTTATACTGCCTCATCCACTCGTGCAGGAGTGTCAGACACGGTACCAACCTTCCCGACTCCCCTGCCTCCCCATGCAGATCCAACAAGATCTGCGTATCATCCACGTACATCTGAAAATGGAGGCCCATGGTCTCGAGTAAGGCTGCCAGGGGCGGAGGTAAACGTTAAACAGAAAGGGCGATAGCGAGGAGCCCTGTGGCACTCCCCACGGATGGTCTTTTCTGGAGAGTGTGTCTCCCCCCACTTTGGCTGCGATCAGAAAGAAAAGACCGCAGCCAGTGCAGCGCCACACCTCCGAAACCCCCGATCTCATGCAGTCTATTCACGAGGATCCCGTGGTGCACCGTATCAAATGCCGCGGAGAGGTCGAGTAGGATCAGTAAAACAGGATGATTCCTGTCCGCGCACCAGAGCAGCTGCTCGTGTATCTCAGCGGTAGCCAGTTCTGTCCCCCTTCCCGGTCTGAATCCTGACTGGAAGTCATGAAAGATGTTCGCCTGCTCCAGATGAGATTGCATTTGGGAAGTAACTATGGCTTCTGTGATCTTGGGCAACAGGCGTAGCTGTGAAACTGGGCGAAGATTCTCAACGTCGAGGGGGTCGGCGCCTGGTTTTTTTAATAATGGGGTGACAACCCCCATTTTCCATGCTACAGGTATTACTCAGATGGAGAGGCTGTGGTTGACAATCGCTGTTATATCCGGTAATAACTCTTCCACTAACAGTTTCATCACCTCCGTGGGGAGTGGGTCCAAGGTGGAAGAAGCTTGACCCATGGAGAGAAGGATTCTCTTAACTTCCTCCATCGTGGCTGGCTGGAAGGCTATAAAGGCTGGTGGTTGCGAAGACTGAGTCTCCTTTCCCGTTCCTAGGTCTTACCCTGGCAGGTCGGGGGCAGATGTAGTGGGCTTCCACCCGTCTATCCTATGCAAAACCTCGCCAAGCTCTGGGCTGGGGGACGCTGCCTCTATGCCTTCTCTGATGGAGTTAACCTTCTGGAAGAAGTACAGATCAGTCTTCATTACAGGACACAGTAACTCTGGCTAGTGTGGGACTGTAGCACATGAGGCTACAGCAGTTCATCAGCGGAGTACCCGACTGGGACTCCCAGGGTTGGGAATGCACAAGAGCGGGGAGAAGAAGACAACACAGATGGGAATCAAGGGTGGGGACCAGATACAGCGCCAAGAGGCCCTCGGGCGTACGCTGCGCTATATAAATGTTGGAAATAGAAATACAAGTGGCGCTGAAAGAGACGGTGCGGAAAGGCTCAGACTACGCAGCGTGAGAGACACACAGTGAAGCACTGAAAGAGACAGTGAGAAAAGGCATGGCCTAGAGGGATAGGACAACAAAGAGAGACAGAGCGAGACAAACTAGGATAACAGCGGGACACACACACACACACACACACACCAATGGGACCACAAAGATAGTGAGCCCTGGGTAACCAGGCATACAGGGGACTGGCCTAACACTCACACACAGGGAAGACAAGGTGTCAGGGTTCCACAGTCATAGAGCTCAACCTACCATTAGGGATTCGTTCCCCAGGAGAGACACAGAGTCCTCTGTCCAGCCCAATATATGCTTTTGCTCCGACAATCTAGCCACAGTTTCCACAAACAGTATGTTATCAGTTCTCACAGTCCCCTTTCTTCCATGGACTATCCCCACAAACCTTTTGGCATTATTTCTCACAGGCCCAAACTGACAGATGAGGTCACACAAATGGGGGCCGTCCCAGGACAAAGGCAATTGTCAGCTGGTCAACACAGTTCAAGGGGCTGTCTGCAGAGACAATCACACTACCTGCCCGTCCTCCTGCCTCTGCAGCTATTGGGGCCATAAAGGTCTGATCCTGTTCCCAGGTCTGGGGGAACGGGGAGAGCTAGTGCACTCAGAGATGGCTCCTTGGGGAGGCCATCTTGTCACAGGAAAGGTCTGGGCTGACTGTCAGTAACTCTAGTTGGCAGTGGTCCTGCCATTGGACCTTATAGCAGGGACACACAGGAACAGATCATACACTGGGCGCAATGGTGCTGCAGCCACAGGCAGGGGAAGCAGGCTGTCAGAAGGGGGGACCCACAAGGGTGAGCTTGAGCAGTGACAGAGGCAGTTCAGGCACTACAGCATGATAGACCATGGGCTGTGCAGAGTTGGACAGTAGGAGTAATGGCCCCAGAGCCTGATACATAACACAGCCTGAAACAAAACAAACCTGCCAAAGAAGCATCCTATAAACTATAACCACTCAACGTCTTGTATTCTCTATGCAATCATCACTTTAATCCTGCATACCCGTGCAGAAAGAGCTGGAAATGCTAGACGTGCAGTAGGTATGCATTGTGATAGGCCCACGTAGTATATGGTCCATACAAGTATTGTACAGTCCATACACTCCATTATACAGTCCATACCCTAACTACAGTCTATTTCACATATAAACCATTCTCAAGTGATTCTAAAAAAATTGCAAATTGACATTTTTAAACATTCATCGGAGGAGCAATAGGCCATATGGTGATAGGCAATAGGGCAGTAAGAACAATGTGCAGAGTGGCTCTAGATCAGCAGGTAAAGGTAACGGATAATAGGGTAATGCAGCAGTTGCCAAGACCAAACAGGTTAAACATAGATCACAAGGGTTAAGCAGGTTAAAACTCGTAGTACTTTAATAATGCATATACACGTCACATCCAAAACCAATTATCTCTGCGAGGCGGCCAGAATATTTATCTAGAACTCTGAGCAGAAAGGAGGGGTTCAGGTTGCCAACTCAAACCAGCCAAACCAAACCAGCAGGAACTAGCTGGTTTGGTTTGGTTATAGTTCCCTCAAGAAACAACCCGACAGGACAGGACAGCACAGATAAAGAGAGGTCTGACTATAAACAGCTGTCCTCTGTAGGTTAGCCGTATGATGTGGTGTAGAATGACCCACAAATTATAGGTGCAGCTTGCACCCTGCATTCCGCCATGGGCACCTGATGCTTGTGATTTCGGTGGAACACGCTGCAACTCTGGAGGTATGGCAAAGTGTGACTTTCTGTTGGGACTTCTGTTATTGTTTTTCCTCAGTTTCTGTTGTTGATTAGCTTATATGTTCAACTATTAAAATGTTGGGTAAAGATCCTAGAATATTGGCATGGAAGGCTGTTGAACTGTCATTTGCTTTTGGATATGAAGAGGAGCTGTTGTGAGGTGTGGATTAACCCCTTAGCTGTCAAGCGTTTCAGACTCTTGTGCCGGGCTGTTTTTTGCCTGTTTGGTGGTGTGCCCAGTTAGAGGCCTGTAACTTTTGATTGGCTAGGCCAATCACAGCCATTTTTGGCTCCTTTTCTTCTAACAGGATG
>JASANK011326931.1:0-12298 GCA_031753695.1 Desmognathus marmoratus | reverse complement strand
GCCGCTTGAAGGCGCGGGGCATGAACATTGGCAACCGGCTCCCAAGACCTGTCTTCTGGGCCATAACCAACCCAATCAATCAAATACTGTAATTTTCCTCTGACCAGACGGGAATCCAAGATCTTCGCTACTTGGTATTCTCCTTGTGTATCCGGGGCAGGTTGTGAAACCCCGGTGTCAGGACGAGTGTCAGG
Source organism: Desmognathus marmoratus (assembly GCA_031753695.1). NCBI lineage: Eukaryota > Metazoa > Chordata > Amphibia > Caudata > Plethodontidae > Desmognathus > Desmognathus marmoratus. The sequence goes on along the minus strand of JASANK011326931.1, from coordinate 12,104 downwards.
TGCATAGGCTTTCACTTGTGAGACGTGAAATACGGGGTGGCATTTCATGGTGATGGGTAAACGTAATCTAAGGACCAGGGGAGAAAGCACTGATTCGATAATATAAGGCCCTATGTAACGAGGGGCCAACTTGGGGCAAGAGGAGCCTTTAAAGCGCAGATTCTTGGTCGATAACCATACTCTATCCCCTGCGTGAAATGTGGGTGCATCTCTTCTATGCTTGTCTGCTTGTTCCTTCATTGCTGCCTTTGATGCCAACAAGAGAGTAGTGAGAACACGGACCCTAGACGAGAAGGTTTTGAGGAAAACCGACACTTCCGGAACCAGGGAGGCATTAGGAAATCTAGAGGGAAGAAACCTAGGGTGGTATCCCATAAGGGCACAGAAGGGAGTGGTCTTTATAGCAGAGTGATACGAGTTGTTGTACATAAATTCAACCAAAGGTAATGCAGGAAACCATTCTTTCTCGTCCCTCATACAGAAAACCCTTAAATATTGCTCAAGAGTCTGATTACACCTTTCGGTAGACCCATCGGTTTGTGGATGATACCCTGAAGAAAACACAAGTTTTGTCCCTATATGCTCGTTGAATTCTTTCCAAAACTTCGCAATGAACTGAGAACCTCTGTCGCTAACAATGACATCTGGTATACCATGTAGTCGAACTACAAAGCTTATAAAAACAATAGCCAAAACCTTTGCAGTGGGTAATCCTGTCAGACCAATGAAATGTGCCATCTTGGTAAAGAGATCGGTAATTACTAGTACCACTGAATGCCCTTTGCTACATGGAAGATTAGTTATAAAATCCATAGAAATGTGTTGCCAAGGACCCTCTGGAACCTTTAACGGTTGTAGTAAACCCTGGGGCATCAAATGACTAGATTTAATCTTAGCACATACTGGACACAATTGTACGTAATCATCCACAGTTCTTTTCATCTTATTCCACCAAACGTAACGAGATAACATTTCCATAGTCTTAACGGGGCCAGGGTGTCCTGCCAGGGGTGAATCATGGCACCATTGCATTAATTCAATCTGTTGAGTATTCTTGGGCACCCATAGTCTAGATCCACGAAAAAGGAGACCCTCTATCTCCTTATACATAGTACCAGTTGCCAAAAACCGTTTCTTTTCTTCCAGAGAATAGCTATCACGTACCTCCTGCAGGAAGGAGGACAATGCCGCCACAGTAGCACCTATGACTCGTTGGGGAGCTAGTATGGGAGTAGGGGTTACCTCCATTTTTTCATCCTCAGGGTACCGCCTAGACAAGGCATCAGCTCTGGCATTACATGACCCGGGTTTATAGGTTATTACATAATCAAAACGGGAAAAGAACAAAGACCAACGAGCTTGCCTCCCATTCTGACAGGTTAGGTTCTTCAGGAACTCTAGGTTCTTGTGATCGGTATAGATTGTAATCGTATTCCCAGTCCCTTCCAAATAATGCCTCCACTGTTTCAGTGCCTCCTTGATGGCCAACAACTCCTTCTCGTATATGGTGTAGTTTCTCTCAGCTGTATTCAGTTTTCTGGAATAGTAGGCTATCGGGTGTGTTTCTTGCAAGGCATCTTTTTGAGAGAGAACTGCACCAACTGCATTGGAGGAGGCATCCGCCTCAATTAGAAAAGGTTTCAGAAAGTCTGGGTGCATTAACACTGGGGCCTTGATAAACTCTTTCTTTAGAACCTCAAATGCAGTCTGCTGCTCAGTACCCCACATGAACCCCTTCTTTTTAAGCGAGTGTGTCAGGGGAAGGACAATGTCTGAGTATGCTGGGATATACTGCCTATAAAAATTGGCAAACCCTAAGAACCTTTGCACGTCTTTTACATTCTGAGGAGCCTCCCATTGTACTATGGCCTGTATTTTAACTGGATCCATTTCTCTGCCCTGATGAGAGATCAGATAACCTAAAAAGGGCACTTGTCTCTGAAAGAACAGACACTTGGCTTCTTTCGCATATAGTCGATTGTGTAACAGTCTTTCCAGTACTATCCTAACGTGTTTAGCATGTTCATTTTCGCTCTGTGAAAAGATAAGGATATCATCTAGGTATATCACCATAAAGGTGTTGAGGATATCCTGGAATACATCATTTACGAAATACTGGAAGCAGGCAGGGGCGTTACATAAGCCAAACGGCATCACCAGGTACTCGTAATGGCCATGAGCTGTGCGGAAGGCTGTCTTCCACTCATCCCCCTCCTTCATCCGTATTAAATTGTATGCTCCTCTAAGGTCAATCTTTGAAAAAACAGATGCGTCTTGGATCTGGTCTAAGAGGACTGGAATCAATGGCAAAGGATAACGATTCTTAATTGTAATTAGGTTAAGCAATCGATAATCGATACATGGTCTTAATTCGTCGGTGTCCTTTTTTGACACGAAGAACAAAGGGGCTCCTGCGGGTGATGAAGAGGGTCTAATGAACCCTTTCTTCAAATTGTCTTTGATATAGCCCTTGAGAATCTCATCCTCCTTAGGGGAGAGAGCGTAGATCCTGCCGTATGGGACACTAGTATTGGGTAAGATGTCTATTCGGCAGTCGTATTCTCTATGAGGAGGGAGGACGTCAGCTTCTTTCTTGTCAAAGACAGTTATCAGATCAGGGTACCTATCTGTGATTGCATTCACGTACCTCTTTTCTGTGGCCTCTATCTTAACTGTCCTAGTCTGCCAATCTATGGCTGGGTTCCATTTTACTAACCAGGGCATCCCGAGTATTATTTTAAAGGACGGCGCCTGGATAATGTCGAACTGTTCCTTTTTCTCAATGCCCTGGAAGATCACAGTGAGGGGGACAGTGTTCTCTTCTATCTGCCCTGATTTCAGAGGGGAGTCGTCTACCGACATAGCCTGTTCTGGTCGGTTTCTTTTCCGTATAGGAATTTGGTGGAGCTTTTGGAATTTGCTGTCAAGGTAGTTCCCATTGGCTCCACAATCTAATAAAGCACGAGTATGTATATCTTTCCTTCCTGGGATACGGATTACAAGCTCGAGGTACAAATGAGGAGAGGAAGGAGCATCCCCCAGTATAGTACCTAGAACGCGAGGAGTGTAGGGAATAACCTCGCCCAGAAGACCTCCTCGTGTGTCTACCGGGCGTTGTCTTTTCCCGAAATCAAATTACACTGGCTAATGATGTGTCTTGGGTCACCACAGTAAAAACAAAGACCCTCTCTACGTCGCCTTTCTTTCTCACGTGTGGAAAGGGGTCCTCTAACCCCACCCAATTGCATGGGTTCACTTGTCTCTGTCTCTCTAGTAGGGGGAGGTGTATACCGCTGAAAGGGGCGAGAGGCCTCAAACTTCCTCCTTTCCCTTCTACGTTCACGTAATCTCTGGTCTAACTGAATAGTCAGTGTAATGTATTCTGAAAATACCCTGGGTAGGGTAACCATATTTGCCAACATGTCCTTAATGTCTTCCTTTAATCCTTTATAGAACAACTTGATCAGTACCGTGTCAGGCCAGGCCGTAGTGGAGGCCAGAAGCTGAAACTGAGTAACATACTCTTGTGTGTCCTTGTTTCCCTGTTTGAACTCAAGTAGTTCGGCCTGTCTGATATCCTCCTCTTGCTGACACTCAAACATATTGGAAAATAGCTGTAGGAATTCGTCATAAACCCGTAGCATTCTATGGTCTGTATTAATAAAGGGAGTAGCCCACTTTAAGGCATTGCTCTCCAAATTCATGAGCATGAACATGACCTTACTGCTGTCAGTGTTGTATACGTTCGGTTTATTCAAAAAATGCAGCTTGCATTGAGTGAGAAAATTTTTATATTCTCTACTGTCACCTCTAAATTTGTGGGGCATAGGTGGATTAGGGAGAAGGTGGGTGACTAATGGCTGAGCTGGCTCTACCGGTGGTGGGTTCACGGGATGTACAGAGGCCGGAGCGGGCCCTTCTGCTGGTGCCCCAGGGTTTGGTCGTGTTTGTTCTAATACCAGTAGTCTATCAGCCATGGTCTCTTGATGGGTTCGGACCCCTCCTATCTCTTCTCCCAATGTTTCTATGGCAAGACGTACTCGAGAGAATTCCTCATCTAGTTTCGGACCCCACACTGCGCTAAGGTTGGATTTTGCCTCACTCATTGCTGTTGGAGATGGCTTGCGAACAATCTGTTGGACTTTCAAGCACTTCTCTTCACAGCGATGAGTGGAGGCCTTCCTTGCTCTGCCCGCCGCTGTGTATGTACTATACATACACAGTAGGAAGGCTGAAAAAGGGGGCCCACAAGGACCGGAGTTGTCCTGAGTGGCACTGCACCTGAAAGACAAAAGACACAGAGAGATCTGGTTGAGTCTGGGGGAGTGGCAAGGAAGGGTATACTGGAGGACTGGATGACTGTTGATAAGATGCGAGCGCTCACCAATGTAATACCCCCTTGATGCGTTATACCGGGTGCAGTGTAGGTGAAAGTCCTGAAGGCGAGGCACGCTGAGGAGAGTAACACAGACGCGTCCTAACAAACGCGTTCTCCTGGGGTGCAGGACTTACTGAGAACTAAGCTTTCCCTAAGGAACTAGTAGTGTAAACAAGAGTACGAGCGTAGAGCACTACGCTGGCAACACACAATGCAAGCAGGCCGGGGTCTAAACCATGAAATCCAAGACAGAGACAAAACAGAAGGCAATAGCAATCCAAGTAAACAGGCAAGGGTCTGATACACAGGCGGGCAGCAAAGTACACAGGGCAGAGGCAAAGAGTAACCAGGAGGATAGCAAGGGGTCGGGAAACCAGTACGAGCAATGACAATGCAAAAGGGTAATCAAAGAGAGGTCGATATTCAGGCCGGGTCACTTATCGTATACAGAAGCACAGGAGTCAGCACGAGTCACACGAGGTCCGCTTGTTGTTCGCAAGCGCTGCTCTGTTGTCGGCGTCTTCCTTATAAGGAAGGCGCCGGGCGTGTGTAAAGCTGCCGTGATAGACAGCAACGAGGGACTAGGGTTTCTGCTAATGCGAGCGGCCATCTTGGTAGTAGTTCGAGACACTGTCCCAACCTGGACACAAACGAAGGACAAAAACCAGGTGGCCATATTGGTATGGGGTAAACAAGTACTTTATCGTAAATGTGATCGAAGTGTGCCGCAACCGGCTACCGGCACGCACATCCTACAACAGTCTGGGGCGAATGCTACATCGCTGCTGGAAGGACCACGGGTGCCGGAGGCGCCGGCCCCGTTGTGGAAGGGTTCGGGGGGTCTTTGAGGGCAAACGTGAGGGAATCCTAACAGTACCCCCCTCCAGGGACCCCCCCACAGGTTTGGGTTTGTCCGGTTGCCTAGCATGAAAAGCCGCTTGAAGGCACGGGGCATGAACATTGGCAACCGGCTCCCAAGACCTGTCTTCTGGGCCATAACCAACCCAATCAATCAAATACTGCAATCTACCTCTAACCAGACGGGAATCCAAGATTTTCGCAACTTGGTATTCACCTTGTGTATCCGGGGCAGGCAGGGAAACCCCGGTGTCAGGACGTGTGTCTGGAGCGTAGGCTTTGACCTGTGAGACGTGAAATACGGGGTGGCATTTCATAGTAACGGGTAAACGTAACCTCAGGACTAGGGGAGAAAGCACTGACTCAATAATGTAAGGACCTATGTAACGAGGAGCCAACTTGGGGCAGGAGGAGCCCTTAAAGCGCAGATTTTTGGTCGATAACCATACTCTATCCCCTGCATGAAATGTGGGTGCATCTCTTCTATGCTTGTCTGCTTGTTCCTTCATAGCTACCTTGGATGCCAATAGGAGCGTAGTGAGAACACGGACCCTAGACGAGAAGGTTTTGAGGAAAACTGACACTTCCGGAACCAGGGAGGCATTAGGGAATCTAGAGGGAAGAAACCTAGGGTGGTATCCCATAAGGGCACAGAAGGGAGTGGTCTTTATGGCTGAGTGATACGAGTTGTTGTACATAAATTCAACCAAAGGCAGGGCAGGAAACCATTCTTTCTCATCCCGCATACAAAAAACCCTTAAGTATTGCTCAAGAGTCTGGTTACACCTTTCGGTAGACCCATCGGTTTGAGGATGATACCCTGAAGAAAACACAAGTTTTGTCCCTATATGCTCATTGAATTCCTTCCAAAACTTCGCTATGAACTGAGACCCCCTGTCGCTCACAATGACATCTGGTATACCATGCAGCCGAATTACAAAGCTTATAAAAACCATAGCCAAAACCCTTGCAGTGGGTAATCCTGTAAGACCAATGAAATGTGCCATCTTGGTAAAGAGATCGGTAATTACTAACACCACTGAATGCCCTTTGCTACATGGAAGATTAGTTATAAAATCCATCGAAATGTGTTGCCAAGGACCCTCTGGAACCTTTAACAGTTGTAGCAACCCCTGGGGCATCAAATGACTAGATTTAATTTTAGCACATACCGGACACAAGTGCACATAATCATCCACGGTTCTTTTCATTTTATTCCACCAAACGTAACGAGACAACATTTCCATAGTCTTAACGGGGCCGGGGTGTCCTGCTAGGGGAGAATCATGGCACCATTGCAATAATTCAATCTGTTGAGTAGTTTTAGGCACCCATAGTCTAGACCCACGAAAAAGGAGACCCTCAATCTCCTTATACATAGTACCATTTGCCAAAAACCGTCTCTTTTCTTCCAGAGAATAGCTATCACGTACCTCCTGCAGGAAGGAGGACAATGCCGCCACTGTAGCACCTATGACCCGTTGGGGAGCTAGTATGGGAGTAGGGGTTACCTCCATCTTTTCATCCTCAGGGTACCGCCTAGACAAGGCATCAGCTCTGGCATTACATGATCCGGGTTTGTATGTGATGACATAATCAAAACGGGAAAAAAACAAAGACCAACGAGCTTGCCTCCCATTCTGACAGGTTAGGTTCTTAAGGAACTCTAGGTTCTTATGATCGGTATAGATAGTAATCGTGTTCCCAGTTCCCTCCAAATAATGCCTCCACTGTTTCAGTGCCTCTTTAATAGCCAACAACTCCTTCTCGTATATGGTGTAGTTTCTCTCAGCAGTATTCAATTTTCTGGAATAGTAGGCTATCGGGTGTGTTTCTTGTATGGCATCCTTTTGAGAAAGAACAGCACCAATTGCATTGGAGGATGCATCGGCCTCAATTAGAAAGGGTTTCTGAAAGTCTGGGTGTATTAATACAGGGGCCTTGATAAACTCTTTCTTTAGAACCTCAAATGCGGTTTGTTGTTCAGTGCCCCACATGAACCCCTTCTTTTTAAGCGAGTGTGTCAAGGGAATAACAATGTCTGAGTAGGCTGGAATGTACTGCCTATAAAAATTGGCAAACCCTAAGAACCTTTGCACGTCTTTTACAGTCTGAGGGGCTTCCCATTGTACTATGGCCTGTATTTTAACTGGGTCCATTTCTCTGCCCTGATGTGAGATCAGATAACCTAAAAAGGGCACTTGACTCTGAAAGAATAGAAACTTGGCTTCCTTTGCATATAGTCGGTTGTGTAACAGTCTTTCCAGCACGATCCTAACATGTTTAGCATGGTCATTTTCACTCTGAGAAAAGATAAGGATATCATCTAAATATATCATCATAAAGGTGTTGAGGATATCCTGAAATACGTCATTTACAAAGTACTGGAAGCAGGCAGGGGCGTTACACAAGCCAAACGGCATCACCAGGTACTCGTAATGGCCATGGGCTGTGCGGAAAGCCGTCTTCCACTCATCCCCCGCCTTCATCCGTATCAAATTGTATGCTCCTCTAAGGTCAATTTTAGAAAAAACAGATGCGTCTTGGATCTGGTCTAGGAGGACTGGAATTAATGGCAAAGGATAACGATTCTTAATAGTTATTAAGTTAAGCAATCGATAATCGATACATGGTCTTAATTCGTCGGTGTCCTTTTTTGACACAAAGAACAAAGGGGCTCCTGCGGGTGATGAAGAGGGCCTAATAAACCCTTTCTTTAAATTGTCTTTGATATAGCCCTTGAGAATCTCGTCCTCCTTAGGGGAGAGGGCATATATCCTGTCGTATGGGATGCTAGTATTGGGTAAGATGTCTATTCGGCAGTCATATTCCCTATGAGGAGGGAGGACGTCCGCTTCTTTCTTGTCAAAGACAGTTATGAGATCAGGATACCTGTCTGTGATTGCATTCACGTACCTCTTATCTGTGGCCTCTATCTTAACAGTCCTAGTTCGCCAATCTATGGCTGGGTTCCATTTTACTAACCAGGGCATCCCGAGTATTACCTTAAAGGAAGGCGCCTGGATAATATCAAATTGTTCCTCCTTCTCAATGCCCTGGAAGATCACAGTGAGGGGAACAGTGTTCTCTTCGATCTGCCCGGACTTCAGAGGTGAGTCGTCTACTGACATAGCCTGTTCTGGTCGGTTTCTTTTCCGTATAGGAATTTGGTGGAGCCTTTGGAACTTACTGTCAAGGTAGTTTCCATTGGCCCCACAATCTAATAGGGCACGAGTGTGTACATCCTTCCTTCCCGGGATACGTATTACAAGCTCGAGGTATAAATGAGGGGAGGAAGGAGCATCCCCCAGTATAGTACCAAGAACGCGAGGAGTGTAAGAATTAACCTCGCCCAGAAGACCTCCTCGTGTGTCTACCGGGCGTTGTCTTTTCCCGGAATCAGATTGCACTGACTAATGATGTGTCTTGGGTCACCACAGTAAAAACAGAGACCCTCTCTACGTCGCCTTTCTTTCTCACGTGTGGAAAGGGGTCCTCTAACCCCACCCAACTGCATGGGTTCACTTGTCTCTGTTTCTCGAGCAGGAGGTGGAGAATATCGCTGAAAGGGGCGAGAGCCCTCAAACTTCCTCCTTTCCCTTCTGCGTTCCCGTAACCTCTGGTCTAACTGAATGGTCAGTGTAATGTATTCTGAAAATACCCTGGGTAGGGTAACCATATTAGCCAACATGTCCTTAATGTCTTCCTTCAATCCTCTATAAAACAACTTAATTAATACAGTATCTGGCCAGGCTGTAGTGGAAGCCAGAAGTTGGAATTGAGTGACATACTCTTGTGTGTCCTTGTTACCCTGTTTAAACTCAAGTAGTTCGGCCTGTCTGATGTCCTCCTCATGTTGACACTCGAACATACTGGAAAATAACTGTAGGAACTCGTCATAAACCCGTAGCATTCTATGGTCTGTATTAATAAAGGGAGTAGCCCACTTTAATGCATTACCCTCTAAGTTCATTAGCATAAACATGACCTTACTGCTGTCAGTATTGTATACATTGGGCTTATTCAAGAAATGCAGCTTGCATTGAGTGAGAAAGTTTTGGTATTCTCTGCTATCACCTTTGAATTTGTGGGGCATAGGCGGATTAGGGAGAAGGTGGGCAACAAATGGCTGAGCCGGCTCTACCGGTGGTGGGTTCACGGGATGTGCAGGGGCCGGAGCGGGTCTGTCTGCGGGTGCCCCAGGATCTGGTCGTGTTTGTTCCAATACCAGTAGTCTACCAGCCATGGTTTCTTGATGGGTCCGGACCCCTCCTACCTTTTCTCCCAATGTATCTATGGCAAGGCGTATTCGTGAAAATTCCTCATCTAATTTTGGACCCCACAGGGTGCTAATGTCGGGGGTTGCCTCACTCATCACTGTTGGAGATGGCTTGCGAACAATCTGTTGGACTTTCAAGCACTTCTCTTCACAGTGATGAGTGGAGGCCTTCCTTGCTCTGCCCGCCGCTGTGTATGTGCTATACATACACAGTAGGAAGGCTGAAAAAGGGGGCCCACAAGGACCGGAGCCGTTCCGAGTGGCACTGCACCTGAAAGACAAAAGACACAGAGGGATCTGGTTAAGTCAGGGGGGAGTGGCAAGGAAGTGTATACTGGAGGTTGGATGACTGTTGATAAGATGCGAGCGCTCACCAATGTAAAAACCCCCTGATGCGTTATACCGGGTGCAGTGTAATTGTAAGTCCTGAAGGCAAGGCAAGGCACACTGAGGAGAGTAACACAGACGCGTTCTAACACACGCGTTCTCCTGGTGTGCAGGACTTTTTGAGAGCTGAGCTTTCCCTAACACACTTGTAGGGGAACCAAGAGTAAGAGCGTGGAGCACCACGCTGGCAACACACAAGAAAAAACAGGCCGGGGTCTAAACCAGTAAATCCAAGACAAAGACAAGAACGAGAGGCAATATCAATCCAGGTAAACAGGCAAGGGTTCAATACACAGGCGGGCAGCAAAGTACACAGGGCAGAGGCAAAGAGTAAACAGGAGGATAGCAAAGAGTCGGGAACCAGTACTAGCAATAACAATGCAAAAGGATAATCCAAGAGAGGTCGATATTCAGGCCGGGTCACTTATCGTAAACAGAAGCACAGGAGTCAGCACGAGTCACACGAGGTCCGCTTGTTGTTCGCAAGCGTTGATAGTTCGCCGGCGTCTTCCTTATAAGGAAGCGCCGAACTCCACAGGTTACTAGCGGGAGCTAGACAGCGAGGAAGGACTGTGATAGTGATGGCGGGCGGCCATCTTGAACAGGTATAGGCATTGGCTAGTAGCGAATGGTAAACACAAACGAAGGACATAACACGGGCGGCCATCTTGGATGAAGGGAAACAATACCGTGAATGCCGTAACCGGCTACCGGCGCATGCATCTCACAACAGTCTGGGACGAAGGCTAAAACGCTGCTGGAATGACCACGGGTGTCGGAGGCACCGGCCCCGTGGTGGAAGGGTTCAGGGGGTCTTTGGGGGCGAACGTGACGGAATCCTAACAGCAGGGCCTTAATGCCCATTACTTCACTGGCAATAGCCCTCTTCGATCCTGGCTTCCATTGGGGTACCCGTGCAGAGCCTAGATCGTCACTCAACTGTTTGATTATAGTCTTTTCGGCCTGCCATAAGATCTCACCTATGGTTTTCTTTGTACGGGCAATATGGTTACTGTACCACTGTTAAAGATAGACGATGTGGTTGATAATGATATTAATGTACCTCCTAATGGTGTCTTCTATGTTTAGATCAACAATCAACATACACAAGCTGATTAATAATTTTGTGCTCCGCCATAATTAACCCCAACAACGCCTCCTGGGTAACAATCTCGGAAGAAGGGCCACAGTTGAGCTTGACTGGTGACTTCTGTGCTCTGCATAGGTTGCCTGATAGGGGAAGCCAAATAAAACATAGTAGTAGGCTCCTTCTGGCTCTCGTACGATGATTCTTGGTAGGAATCTCTTCACCGTCAGGTGAAGTGGCGATCCATGCTGACATGTCTTGACTATTAATGGAAAAGTTTAGCAGTTGGATCTAGGTTATGAAAGAAATTTGTCATAATTAATTTTCACATAATACATTTTGCATTTGGTGTCAACAATATCAACTCCTCAACTCCTTTGGAAGGCAAACGCAATTTACAGGTGGGCACCTGTACGTGGGAGGGCTTGGAGCAAAGGTCTGGCCAATCACTGCAAGCACTTTACGCAAGCAGAACCTGTTCTACCATAGAGAAGTACAACCTAATGTACCAGGTGGAACGTCTGGGTCTCATATTGTCAATTAACAAAAAGTTCTATCGCTAAAAAAGAAAGCGCAGGCCTGTGTAACAAATCTGTGACACCAATAGCCACAGCTGGCCTGCTAACCTACTTCGGAACTAACCGGAGATGGCACAACACTGATGTCAGTCGTTCTACTATAAAGAGGACCTTACTGTAGCTGTGAGACCATGCACGGCTAACGTGCCCATAAAAAGTACAGTCGTCTTGCGTTTTTTTTACCCTTAGGGCACTAAAACAGTTTTTAGGGATTAAACAAGATGCATGTCAGCTCGGATACAGTTCGTGTACATTTGTTAAGAAAAATTGTAGGATGAAAATTAATTTTTTAATGCCTCAGCTCATAGATTGGGCCAGAGAGTTAAGTAAGTCAGGCCACTGTATTTCTCGATTTTGGCCGAACCCATGAGTTTTTGGGGCTCAGCCAGCTCTACTCAAACGTATCCCATTTTGTAATCAAATTCGAACGGTCAACATGCAGTAATGTTGACTCATTTAAATATAATTTTCAATAATTTATCTTTTTCCAGACCAACACATAATAATAATAATAATACCAAGTGCTTATATAGCGCT
>JASANK011315864.1:0-12350 GCA_031753695.1 Desmognathus marmoratus | reverse complement strand
CAAACCCATCGCTATCCCCCGGAGGGGTCCCACTGCTGCTACCGGGCGTTGGGTCACCCCCTCTTGTGTTGTCTCAAAGTACAGGGGGGGACTAGACGTTGGGGAGTGGTGGAATATCGTCGCTCACACGACCAGGCCTAACAAATTTATTATTAACCCCCTCTCAAAATTGTCTCAACTCGGAACAAAAGATCAACATATGGGCAATCCCGGCATCTGTGTCGCCACATCTCTCGCATTTAGTAACATTATTTTTATTCCATTCATTAAGTCTGGCCGGGGCATAATATAAACGAAGAATCGAGTAATAGCAATTCCTTTTATGCCTAGTTGGCAAGAGGTCTGAGTCTGCCCAATTCAACGAATGCCTCACATCGTCAACCGATACCGCTGTGCCCAGCTCCTGAGTCCATTTCCCCGCAATATGGTCCACGTCGGTAGAACCTTGAACCCTAAAGAGCTCATAATATCTCCTTATAGTACCCCTACCTAGAACCCTCTTACCACATAGCAAATCCAACCTACTAACTATTGGTTCCAATTCGTAAATAGAGGCATTTAGTAGGTTTCTAAGTTGTAGGTACTTAAAAAATGTATATGTAGGGACGTCAAATCGTTACTGCAATTGAGTGAAAGACAACATAGCATTCCCACAGTAGAGGTCTCCACGAAACGTATTCCCTTTTCCTTCCAAATAATCTCAGCTCCGTCTCTATCCCCTGGATTAACACTGGCAATCCCCCATAACTGTGAATACCTATGCAAAGGAGAAAGGGATATCCACTTTATAATCTCCTGCCACAATTTCCCAAACACCCCCAAAGATTTTAGTCTCACTTTCTTGAAAAAGCGAGGGTCTGCAAATTTACTTTTTCCCAAAGGGGGGCATAAAGAATGTAATAACTCCATACTGGTATCCGCCTGGCTCTGCCAGCCAAGCATGTACTTGATCTTATTCATCTGAGCTGCCCAGTTATACCATGCTAAATTGGGTAAGCCCAAATCTCCATCTTGCCACAATCTATAAAGTTAACTAAGCTCCTCCTTGGAGATTTCCTCACCCAGAGGAAGCTGAAAACCAAGGCGTAATGTTGAAGAATAAATCCCTTGGAGAGTTTGAAGGGCATTGCCTGAAAAACATAAAGAAATTTGGGGAGAATCAGCATTTTAATGACGTTGACCCTTCCCAACAAGGATATTGGAATATTCCCCCACCTAGACAAAATCGCCTTTGACTCAGCAAAAAGTCTAAGTTCACTTTGAGCGAGTCCTGAAAGGTCTTGCAAATTGTAATGCCCAGGTATTTAACAGAGGGAGGACCATCCCCTCCCCCCTATTCCATGACATCACCTGCGTTTAGCCCTATTATGCTTATAACCAGAAATATTGCCAAACCTGATAGCTTGCTCAGAAATAGGAGTAAGATGATTCGCCCCATCTGAATACACACAATATCGTCAGCATATGTTATGTTATGTTAGCTGGGTTCTTGTATGGCGCGTATTAAACCACATATGCAGTATCGTTGCGCCACGAACTGAGGTGGGCTCTACCTCAGCTCGATTTTCGCGAGACGTCACCCCGTTTTCCCAGCATCTAGGTTTATATGTGCTTATGGACTTCACAAGGCCTGGGTGCCAAGTAACATGATCCATCCATATCTAATATAAAGGTATTTTATGTGTTCATTTAAAAGTCCATCCTTGTATACGGATCATCATTATATGTTGTTTTTTCATGTATTGACTCTATTCCCTAGGACCCATCCCTGTATTGGTGTGTGTCACCGTCTGTTTGTTTACTTATACAGTTGTGACGAATTGGTGGGAGGGTCAATCATCTATGTGTAAAATAATGTAATGTATATGTAGTATTCTTGGCCCTTGTGGGTGTATAATCTTCAGGTGTTCAGATATGCATTTTGTTCAATATGGCATTTTTGTGTGTATAACGGGCCACTTGAACAGCACCCGTCCGTGACCGTGCAGGTGACCACACCCCCCTCTTCCTTCCACTGCTAGAGCAAAGCCGCCCACCCCCTGTCCCTCCCCCAGGGGGTGGCTGTGTGGAACAGCATTCCTGAGTCTTGACCACTCCAGTACCTTATACCAGGAGTGAAGCCAACTTCACAAACTTTAGCATCCTGGCAAGGAACACTATACCTCTATGCATGGGGAGTGAAACCAGCACTCCAGCATCATTGCAGCGAACGTAATAAGAGTGATCATGTGCGGTTAGCCCAACATTTAGCGTCATGGCAGGGGACATTATAGTGCTCTGCATGGGGATTGAAACAAACACTATAGCAACATAACCATGAGCATTCAAAATTAGTCAGGGGCAGAGAGCCCAGCCTTGCAGCATCATGGCACTGAACATTATACCGCCATGCATGTGGAGTGAGATGGGGGTGGTGAACATTCAACAACTATTCATGGGAAGTGTACCAGCACTATGGTATTCATTATTCTTCATTACACTTAGTGCAGGACTTTCTTAATTCATAGGCTGTGTCTGCATTACGTTTACTCGGCATTGGTCCTTCCTGCAATGCCTCTCCTATGTGAATTCAAATGGTTTCTCACATAAATTAGGAAACACACAATGAGTAGCCATTGCTCACGTGTGTGCCTACCAGGGGAGGTCGGTCAAATGAGTAGTGGAATTATCTAAAGTGTGGAATCAGCACCTAGGACTGAAATATATTTCTGTTCTTGTTTCAGGAGTAGAATTGTAAGGGGAGTAGGATCACTAACATGGGACATCATAATACGATGAATATAGATTATACGATGGTCCCATGTGTTCACCTCTAAGGGGCAGTCTTAAGCTATGGAATCATATACGAGTGGGATCACTGCATTGCACTAGGCCATACGAAGGTCTTGCGTACCCTTCAGTGATGGTGTCTGTTGACCCCACCTTGAGCACGCTTAAAATTTGTCTCAAGTGTACACTCCCCTACATTACAATGAGCATACTATAGCCCTAGCTGTGAGAGACCCGGGACTCCAGTATCCTGACAATGGACACTCTACAGCCCAATGAGGGGAGTGAGACCAGTGCTCCAGTACTCTGACAGTGAACGCTAAGTAACTTTAGGGAAGAAAGAGTGAGATCGACAATCAAGTGTCGTGGCCATGGAAGTGTCCTTACTAATTATACATTGATTTAGAGTTTACATTTCTGTGTTGTACCCTTCCTTATACAGTGCAATTGCCATCTTGACTTTATTTTGCGTTGTATAATGATAGTGCGGCCACTCACTTGTGATTGTAAGAGCTGGCAGAAGTATGGACTCAGAATCATTGAGTGCATGTGAGGAGTGAATAAATGATCTTGTGTTCATAAGGGTGTTAGACTTAGGAATAGCATAGTAACCACCATCTGTAGTGAATAGTTAGGGAACCCAAGTGGGTGACTCATGTGGGGGTTCCTCAACAACCCAATTGTCATCCTGGTCCACAGTGGCTGCGGTTCTTCATGGGCCTTCTTCCATCCGGTCTGCCTGGGCAATGATGCTGCCTACAGGATAGTAGCAACTGGGACCCGAGGCATCTCCTCTTCTGACAAGCGTTCTCTCCAGCTCCTCAACAGCCATGTTCATCCTTAGTGTCCATCCTTCGTGGTCCAGACGCCCAAGGCTTAGACACCCTAGGACATGGTCTTATATTCCAACTGCATTAACTCCTGGCCTCGTGTCAGACCCCTCCCTCCTTTGTTCTACCAATCCCCTCCTAGGTTTTCCTCCCAATTTCCTATCTACCCCGAGAGTCCGGCCTCCAAGCCTGCCACTTATTTCTATCCTCTGCCTCTCTAAAAAGGAAACGAGCACACGGTGCTCCTATAGGCTGTGTACCTTTTCAAAAGTATACATACGGGAGCACGTGGTGCTCTGAGTGCCTGCTTGCACTTCCGTCCTTTATTTATTTTTAAATAATGAGCTCACGGTGTTTCTGAGGCTGCCTGCCTCAGTTTTAAATCAATATTTGACTGCTAAGCTGCGAGAACCGAGTAATTAATAAATAAATAAATAAATAACCACATCTTTACTATCGGAGCGCTCTGTGGCTGACGCTCACAAAGTGAGTACAGTGGCATGCGGTGTTCGGATGGCCCACAATCGCTTCCGCAGACAGGTGAGACCGGGAGCACTTAGAAGTCGACATGCCTCGCCTTTAGGTGCTTAGTTACATGTCAGGCTGCGTGCTCCGGAATCGAAGATTGATGATTAATAAATGTGCTCTCGGTGCTCGTACTAGCAGAGTGTAACTGAAGGTTTATTAATTAATTAGTTGCTAGGCTGCGTGCTCTGGACTCGAAGATAGATGGTTAAATAAATGCGTGCTCGTAGTTAGAGCATAACTGAAGTTATCTATATTAACGAGTACATGAGCTCCAACAGACGCAGGGAATAGCGAACACTTGTTTATGTTAGTGAGTACACTCGGGTGGGCTGCTCTGAGGCCAATGAGTCATTTCATGGCCAGCTCGGAGCTCAGATGCCTTGGGTACTGGGGTAATTGGAGCGCGCAATCTGTGCTCCAGGATTCAGAGGGCATTTACAGGGGGGAAAAAAAAGATAAGGCTGCCCTCACCACTTCATAGTGATCGTGCACTACAGAGATTTACTCGACTGGGACCATGTGGATAGTCCACAGTTAATTGAGCCAATTAAAAATTAATGTATTTCCCGCAAAATATGTAAGCTACCTCATCCAAGTCCCGACAGTTGTGACCCTTGTCGACCACCTGCCTGACCTCCCGGCCTCGTGTTCTCATGTACTTTCTAAAGATAAAGAAACTGAAGCAGGTTTAGAAGCCGTTTGTTGGATAAGAGCAGTGCACAGATCCCCCGTGCTTTAATTCCAATCATACATATGTCGGAATCCTGATCCCACCGTAAATGAAATACAAAAGATACTGTATATACACCATTTAAAAATGTGTTACTACGCCTGTGGCTACCAGATTCAATTAGGGGCACGCTTTGTGTAATAAGGGCTAAGGGTGCCTATACATACGCGTGTTCACTAAATAATGTGATCCTCGGCAAATCGCAATATCTCCCTGGTCTTCAGTTTCCTTATGTGACAAAACAAGAGTTCGTAGGGTCAGTATTCTACTCCCTCACTGACCTTGCTGCTGACCAGTTAACAAAACACTAGATTGTTAATCTGGAAAACGATATTTGTAACACTGGGTGATGTGTGAGCCATGAAAATAATGAGGGAAATTAATTATAAAGACTAACGAAAAATATACCAAATTACACCAACATAGACAGCTATTACACACCAAACAGTTACTTGTTTTTAATTGTGAACTCTGGTGTCTAAGAGGAGTAGCTAGAATTTCCTCAGAGATTGTGCAGAAAACAGTGTAGTGGCATAACTCTAGTCAGGGCCAACGCCACCAATCAGGGAATTTGAAGGGGCCAATTACAGCGAATGAAAGTGGGTGGATGCGTTTGTGTCCGCTCTGTATAGGCATGTTTCTCAGCACCTGGTGTGTCCCCTTGTTATATTAGGTTAATAGGAGTCTCAACATCATCTCCTCAGCGGTATGGGAACACGGCTAGTGGGAGGCATGGTGCTCTCACAGAGTCTGGTGGGAGTCGGAACAGTCATCTGTGGAAGAAAAAAAGGTTAACTGGGTGGCCTAGAGTTTAAGCCATCATCCAATGCAGGCGGTTTCTATGCGGTACTGGCTTCAATGCCCTGATGCCAGTACCGCCTCCACAAGGGAACCTCTAATTGTATGCGTGAGATGTGTGCAGGTCAGTGCGATAGAAGATTCCATACCAAGAGGGCAACATTTCCTCAGACGTCTGCCTAAACTCTGCTGTTGCACTTTGAGACCCAAGGGTGTATAGCGTTATATAAGAAATAAGTTATTATTATTATTATTTGTGAGATGCAGTCTTGGAACACATGACGAAAAATAAAATTGACTAATGTAGCCGATAATTTTTATAGGCAAGGCCAGGACTGATATGATGGTTTACTGTAAACATGGAGGCATTTGGTAGCCTGTGTGTAGCAACAAAATGTTTTGAGGTGATAAGTTGTTTCCATCAAGCTGGGGGGTTGGACATCTTAATACCGAAGAGAGCCTATGTTCGGAGAGAGCAAAACCACAAAAGCATGTCTTCCGCCAGGGCAGACCTGGAAGCCGTAATGCCAAAGAAAAATACCACTACAATGGTTTTTTAAATAAAAAAATATAACTTGAAGTGCCACTATAAGAGTAGTAGAGCTTGAAATTAAGCATTTCACAGAGAAATGTGTTGTTCTGTTAAAGCTTCAGAGCAATAGTTTCCCAAATTGATCTCTGATAAACTGCAATCAAATGACATCAGCAGAAATAAATGCTCAGCGCGCATCAGTTCCATGTCTCAGAGTTTGTGCTGCATAGGAATTGACATCCACCTGCAGCGGATTGCACAGGTTTACCTGTGCCTTCTTGAACTGTGCAAAAGAAAGAATTAACTTAAGAGCAGCAATCGCCGCACGCCAAGTCAATAGGCCTGATGAAAGCAGCTCCG
Organism: Desmognathus marmoratus; assembly: GCA_031753695.1. NCBI lineage: Eukaryota > Metazoa > Chordata > Amphibia > Caudata > Plethodontidae > Desmognathus > Desmognathus marmoratus. The sequence goes on along the minus strand of JASANK011315864.1, from coordinate 5,803 downwards.
AATGGTTCAGTGCTGGTGAAAGCGTCTTCTCACTAAACCCATCACTCATCAGACTCCACGTCAAGAGCCCGCCAGCTCAGGTGTTCATAAATGGTCTTTAAGGTGGAGGTAGTATTTGCTTTAAAATACTGTGTGCTAAATTATACAAGACGAGGATCTTCATTCCTGGAAGTGCTGGCGGCGAGGGAGGCATTCAGAGATCAGTCACTCGTCTTAGTCCTGAACCTACTTGAATTCTCTGAACCCTGTTAGCCTTTTTGGACTGTAACCGGCACTACCATAACGGTCTGTCACAGGTTGCTGATTTGGCTCTGTCGAAAGGGTGCGCTGAGGCCTATGGGCGAGATGCGCATTATACAAGTTATGTATGTATGTATGTACACAAGTCGGTTCTATGTGTTTATGCCGACCGCATTATCGCGGTCGGCATAAACTCAAAAATCTCAGGTTTAAAAAAAAAAAATTGTAAAAATTAAATTAAAACATTTGGCATGGTGCTCGGCGCCTTCGGCGCCTCTGCTCTGCTTGTTTTTATTTTTAAAAAACCTCCAGATCGCCATGGACACTTGGAAAAAAAAAAGAAAAAAAACCCTGAAATTCCGTCATAAACGCCGACCGCACTAATGCGGTCGGCGTATATGTTATAAACGCACAAGTCATAGCTATTTTTTTTTTCCACTTGTATAGCTTGAACCAGCACCCCCGGAAATCCAAGCTTGTCCAAAAGGCACCATAAGTAGGAGCACTCTACTCTGTTGAAGGCCTTTTCTGCATCAAGAAAGGCCAACGACAGAGGGGAGCCATATGCCACAGCATGGTCGACCAGGAAAATAGTCAGGTTAGAATGCGCTACACAATCCCGCCCTTCAACAAATCCATACTGATCCTCCGATACCAACTGCGGCACAATGCCTGGCAACCCCAAAGCTTTGCGAAAATCTTATAATCGGCACACAATAGTGTGATCGGTCTATATGAGCCACACTCCAAGGGGTCCTTTCCTTCCTTCAGCAGTAGTATAATATTTGAATCCCTCCAAGAGGCCGGGGGGGTGGAGCCGCCTTGCCAAATATACACCAACAATTCAATAAGTACCGGGGCAAGGACGCCCCAAAATGCTTGATATATTTCCTAGGGCAGTCCATCACTAGGTACACCCTCAAGCCACATTAGAGTGCATGGTGATCTCACGGCTCAGTTTGACCTAAAAAGAGGCACAAGACAGGGATGTCCCTTGTCACCACTACTGTTCGCCTTGGCGTTGGAACTTTTGGCAATGACAATACGAGCTAATGAAGGAATAAAGGGTATCATGATAGGACAGACACAGCATAAGTTGAGTTTGTTTGCTGATGATATTATATTAACGTTAGTTGAACCAGCAAACTCATTACCTGCACTGATGACAGTACTGGAAGAATACTCAGAGATATCTGGTTTTAAAATTAACTATGAGAAATCAGAAGCACTAAGCATCTCACTCACAGACGAGGAAATGGAGGAGGTGAGACAGATGACCCAATTTCGTTGGACGATAGACCAGATTCAATACCTGGGCATTTATCTGCCGGCAAATTTAAATATTATGTATATGGTAAATTACCCTAAATTATTGAAAGCCATTAAAACAGATCTGAATGGATGGAGGGATATTACCAGGTCTTGGATGGATAGGATTAGTATTGTAAAAATGAATGTGCTGCCTAGGCTGCTGTCTGTGTTTCAGGCTGTTCCGGTTGAGGTCCCAAGAGCGGTTCTGACTGAGTTACAAAGCGATATACTGAAGTTTATATGGGATGGGAAACACTCCTGAATTGAGAAACAAATATTATTTAAATCAAAAAGGAAGAGAGGAATGGCATGCCAGCTATTTTGAAATACTATGTAGCATCACAATTGAAAATTATGTGGGAGTGGGCAAGGAAGGATTCTACGAAAATATGGGCACAGATGGAAGAGGTATTGGTGAGGAGTGGATTGGGAGCCCAGCCCTGGTTACTCCGCACAAATAGACACGGCAATGCATATATAGACTTACCTATGAAAACCTTTTTTAGGGCATGGGATTGGGCACAGGCACGTTACAACTTAACCTCCTACCCGTCCCCATTTATGCCATTACTTGACAATCCGCATTTTATGCCAGGCTATGAAGGAACCGCATTCCAAACATGGGAAAGGGGAGGTTGCTATGTCGGGAGAGACCTAGTGAACGAAAAAGGGGAAATAAAAAGCTTTACACAATGTAAATTAGATTTTCATTTGGGGGAAGCCGAACGTCATAGATATTTGCAACTTAGACACTGGGTACTTCAACCGGAGATAAGATGGGGGATCACTAGACCACTCACAGAGTTTGAAAAAATTATATCTACACAAACAGCGGAGAAAGGTATAGTGAGCGCTATATATAATTTATTAGGGGAGTGACAGGGAAAGTCTAAGTGGTCTTAACAGCTGCAGTGGGAAGAAGATTTAGGTGCTCAAATTGGTGACAAATGCTGGGAAAAGATATGGAAAAGACATGAGAAATCCTCGATATGTACACAGGTAGTAGAAGGCAACTATAAAGTGTTACTGAGATGGCATTGGACACCGACTCGCTTACATAAAATTAATCCCTCACTAACTGAGCTTTGTTGGAGGGGATGTGGATATAGAGGTACGTTTTTTCACATGTGGGGGGAGTGTAGTAAAATTTAAACGTTCTGGAGAATGGTGGTGGACAGCATTGGGAGAATGTTGGGTGTGGATTTTCTCTGGGATCCGGGAACCATGCTGTTGGCGATACCAATGGGGAACATCTATCCAGCCAGTACTTGTAAAGGGCAATTGATTACCAATCTGCTTTCAGCGGCAAAGAGCCTGATAGCCCGCTTCTGGAAACATGGGAATAATATCACGAGCGAAATGTGGTTGTTGAATGTATGGAACAGATTGATTATGGATAGATTGACATTTAGCATACATGATAGACTGGAGACCTTTAGAGACATATGGTCTCCTTTCCTGGACTTTGTAAAAGAAGGTACTGCAGTGAATATGTGCCCGAGATCCATGAGATTAATGTTGGGATCATAAATCCCAACATTAATCTCATGGATTAATGTTGGGATTAATCCTCCTGATCCTGAGAAGAGTACGATAGTAAGGCTAAACAGCACTGCGGTCTCTGTAATGTATTAAAATGGATGTGGAGGGAGGGGGGAGGGTTTAGGAGTGTTCTTAAAGTTAGAAGTGGTTTTGTAACGGGATTTATAAGAGAAGATTTAATTGTAAGAACAACTTATGTTGATGTGAATGTTATAATAATAAAAAAAAGTTTGAAATGAAAAAACTGACAATCTCTGACAACAAGGCGGGCACCTATCTCCCAGTTTGGAGAAACCTTATTTGATCCTCCCAAACAATTTTCAGTTTGATAAATTTCAGATATTGAACTTCTAGACCTTTTGACCGTAAAGCTTCTGCTTGCTGCTTCAGAGCCCATCTATGGTGTGAAGCCTTCGGGTAATACAAAAAAAGGCTAATGGTCAGCCTGAACAGTATATTTAGCCTGGGTGGCCTTAAAGATTGGGGGTCGCTTGGGGGGGATTAGGGGTGGGTTAGGAGAACTCCCGGAGTGGAGTTCTCCTTTAAGAATCTCTTCTCTGACTAAGTAAGTCAAGCAATTCACTTTAGTATGCCAAATCTTATTCCCCTTTCTTGTACCTCTAAATTGAGGAACTCTACGTGCTCGCTGTATATCGCTGTATATCAGAAAACACCCTTTGCTTAATGGATTCTTTATCAGAACCCGAGGAAGGAAGCACATATTCCACCACTAAGGTAGACACGAAATCCCTCAAGTCCACTTCCCTACCCTCCTTCAATTTTGGAACACCCATTATATGCAGATTGTTCCGCCTCGCAAAGCTATCCATGCATTCAACTTGTAGCTCTAGCTTATCTATAAGTTGAGTGTTCTCATCCATTTGTTGTTTAAACTTGATGTTAAAGTCATGAATTTTTTGGAGTGATATCTCTTGGACAGTCAATTTGGTTTGGGTCTCCAAGTTAAAACTTTTCAGTTCTTCAATCTGGGAGTGAATAGCAGTAAAAGCCCCATGCACGGTATCGCTCAAGCCCGTTATCTTGGCCTCAACCGTCCCTACCAGCGCTTGCATCGCACACTCCATAGCCCCCTGCATGTTTTGAATAACCCTTGTAAGACGCAGCAGGGGGGTGCCTGAGGGGTCTGGAGCGACCCCGTCCTTCTCCAACTGCGGAGGATCATCTCCCCAAGACCCCTGGCAAGGGCTACAGCCTCTCTACATCAACAGACTCATCTTCCGACTGCAGGGAGGAAAGCCCAGAGGGTGCCTCCAAAGCACCTAACAGTACTCCACAGGGGGGGAAGCGGCCACCTGTCCGATGAAGGGGAGTTTATGGGGGCCAAGTTGAAAGAGTTCTATCCCTCTGCTCCTCCCTGCCTGAGCAGAGTCCTTCGCGGGCTCCTCCTGGAGCTTGGCCCGAATCAAAGAGGGGGGAGGGGGATCAGGGGGCGAGGCTCCGAGCGCAGAAATCCCCGGCGCACCCTGTGGTGTAGGCAAAACATTGTTTCCCTCCGGAACTCCAAGCCGAGGGACCTCATGGCTCCCCGCGTACTCCGTCCCCCGAGTATCCACGCTGGTTTCCAGGTTCCGGACACCAGGAGAAGAGCCCACATGTGTTTCCACTCACAGCCCCGCAGTCATAGCAGATCGCAGGCCACCACCCGCCACCTCCTCCGGGGGCCAATGAGTCAACTTCCCCAGGACTGAGGTGGGGCAGCCAAGAAACAAATCTGGTAAGCTAGAACGCTTAAGGGGAGGTGTCCTTGCTATCCTCGGCTTTTCTAAAAAGAACATCTTCCAACTCTGCTTGTCTCCCAGCGGTGCTTTCTGGAAAGGGGCCCCAGCTGTCGCCATACTCAAAGGGGGGATTCCTGAGTCTACATGGTCGGGGGCGTCTCTCCTGATGCCGGCGCCTCTCCTGGTCTTGCTGGTTGCCGCGGGTCTGGATCTCTTCCCGGATCCAAAGTCACACAAGCCCTTCTCCCTACGAAAGTCGGCAACTTTCACGTCTGGGATTTGTCGGGCCTTACGGCCCATCCTGCAGCAGGGTTTCTGCAAAGCAAGTCTCTGGTGGGCTCTAGTGGACACCATTCACTCTAGGGAAGAGTGGCCAATCATCTCCCAAAACAGCATTGCAGCATGAGGAGGGCAGGGGAGCAAACTGGGAAAGCTCTCTAGGGCCTGACTGCACAGTCGGCCATCTTTCCCGCCTTTTCTGTTCATTCAGTGCATTCTCATTATCCCTCTCGCCACTCTCCATATCACTTTTCTTCTGTCTTTTCTGTGCGTCTCCTTCTCTCTACTCAAGCTCCCCATGCTGCCTCTCGCTCTCAGCACTCCTCTCACACTATCCTTTCTGCCTTTCGTTCTAAGCACTTCTCTTACACTCACTATTCAACCTCTCCCTCCCAGCACTCCTCTTACACTCCCTATTCAACCTCTCCCTCCCAGCACTCCTCTCACACTCCCCATGTCCCTCTCACTCTCAGCACTCCTCTCACACTCCCTATTTAGCCTCTCACTCTCAGCACTCCTCTCACACTCCCCATACTGCCTCTCACTATCAGCACTCCTCTCACACTCTCCATTCTGCCTCTTGCTGTAAGCACTCCTTTCACACTCCCTATTTAACCTCTCACTCTCAGCACTCCTCTCACACTCCCCATACTGCCTCTCACTATCAGCACTCCTCTCACACTCTCCATTCT
>JASANK011304788.1:0-12357 GCA_031753695.1 Desmognathus marmoratus | reverse complement strand
ATGTTCGCCTTGGTGTTGTGTGCTGAGGCCCATGGGCGTGCGCACAGAAAATCAATTAAACTAAACTAAACTAAACTGTGCTGCTTGCGAGCGAGCCCTGTCTTCAGACAGAGACGGAGGGTGCAGTAGCGGAGCCTGCTGTCAGAGGCCACGCGCCACAAGCTTTCAGCTCATAGCGCGCAGCCTCAGGGAGTAGGCTCCCTTGTCCCATTGAGCTTTAATGGGTCCAAAGTCACATCAAATGGGCTGCAAATGTAATCCCTAGGGATCTTAAATGACACCAATGCTAACATTTGACATTTCCTTCCCATGTGCTCTCCAGTACACAGTACTGCACAGCGCATCTGTGAATGCAGCTCACCGATAAGTCTCTGCAGCATGTGCTTTTAACTTTAAGCTATATTTGCATGTTTATTACAAAATAAATTTGCTAATAGCTATAGTGATCTAGAGGGACAGGTCGTCATCAACTGTTAGTGCCCCTCCCCAACTTAGTGCCCACACCTTTGGCTTGGGCACTATCTCGGCTCGGGCCACTAATCTGCTATAACAACCTGTCCCTAAGGCCAGTAAAGCTTAAATAAACCACCTAATTTCACCATCCAAATTGCCGTTGGAAATGTTCCACAAAGAAATGCGATTTTCAACATTATCCAATGACAACTGAGTGATTCTGTTCTGACTCATACGAGATGCAGTATTTTCCAATATAAATCAAATGGCTTACCAAATCTTATATCTGTTAATCACAAAAAAATTATAAGGTCAATCGCACTATTTTTCGTACCAAGAATGTCTGGCGCTACATGGAAAATTAGCAAAACTTAAAGGTTTATGGCCAAATTTGCCACAAAAAAAGGTGACGTAACATGCTGCCATCAATGCGGGGCACCTCACCTAGTGTTCCCGTACTCCCCACCGACAAAATGGGTACCACCCATGTATGGCTGAACCAAAACCACAGGCGAGGGGGCAGCTCAAAATAAGACATGGTAATGTTGAGCAGATCACTCAAATTTCAGGTGTCAAAACCTGCATGGACATGAACTGTTTTTGACCCCGGGGACACAAGTCGTCAAGGAAATCCATGCAAACCATACATGTGCGAAAAGAGTACATCCTAATCCACTCAATGGTGGGTGACTTGCATCGGTTGCACTAAGTTTACTAACCAGAATGCCCGGCATTACATAGTAAAACAGCTTCATTTACTGGGTTTTGTTTAAAACGGCCATAAAAAGGACGACATAATGGGCTGCCATCAATGGTGAAGACCTCACCCAGCATATCACCCATATGTGGCTGCACCTAACCCCCAGGTGAGGGCAGCGTGCAAAATGAGATAAGGTCATTCATTTTTCTGTAGAATGTCAGTGTAGTATCCCTTTTCTTTTGTGCCTGGAGTGGCAAGGCTTCAGAGAAACCCACCAACACCAGTTCCAAAAAGAGGACACCCTGCCGCATGCAATGGTGTGTGACTTGTGTGGGTCGCTTTTTGATGGCTACCCACAATGCTCGGCGGAAAGTGGAAAAGCTCTTTTGACAAACTGGACTCAAAACTGGTGCTGCAACACATAGCTAAACTACCTTCCCCTGCACCCCTTACTCCTTACAATGAAATCTGTACCCAACATGAATGGGTGCAACAAACATACAGGTGAGGGGAGGGCACAAACAGACACCCAGAATGCCTGGTGAGAAGTGAGAAAATTAGACATTTATGCCACAATGGCCTAAAAATAGGCACCACAATGTGCCGGCAACCGCACAACTACCTTCCCCTGCATATCCCTACTCATTAAGATGAATCAGTGCCCAACATGCATGGGGCAGCAAACAACAGGCGAGGGGTGGGCACAAAATCAAGATCCAGAATGCCCGGTGAGAAGTGTGAATCTTACAGGTTTGTGCCACATTGGCCTAAAAATAGGTGGCACAATGTGCAGGCAACTATGCAAACTATCTTCCCCTTTGTACCCCTACTTCTTACCATGAAATTGATGCCCAACATGCATGGGTGTAGCAAGTGACAGAATGAGACACAAAATGCCCGGTGCAAAAGAGAAAAGTGACAAAAATTACTAGAGTTTGGCAGAATTGAATGTAAAGAAGGTGTTGCAATATGCAGCCAACCATGTAAGCTCTCCAGTAACCCTGCTAACTTTTGTATGAATGCTATTTAGGGCAGGATATTTTAGGTTACCAAGTTGGCAGTGTGGATGTGCAGGTGCACACCCACACTACCATCTTGATATGCTAAAACTCTAGAATAAAACTATACACAGTCTGTGTAGTCACCAAGATAATGCCAACTGCTGCAATGTCATCTTTACTACCTACCTTTGTAGCAGAATGGCTTCACAATCACTAGCAGGGCCCATTGTCAAGAATTCTTGCACTGATCCATTTACTGACGACGTTCCCTATACAGTAGTGTACGCATTAAAGTTGGGGCCAATATGAAATCTCACTGCCTCATTAGCCATATGTGCGTTAGTGGGATGCCCACAGCAAAAACGCGTTTCTCCATTTGGTGTCTCTGCGACTCTAATTTCCAATGCACCACTTGCCTTGCCCTCCCAGGAAGGAACCAATTGACACAACTCTGATTAGCAGCTCAATGGTCGCACGGGACAATGGGCCATTCCGGGGTTGGAGTAATTCATATGTAAAACGAGGATGGCACGGTGCAAGAGTTAATGCTATCGCGTGGCTCTGGCAATGTTTTCCAGGAAAGCAGCAAAGAGGAAAAGAACATACAGTATTTCCACACCAGGGGCCTGATTTACGAAGCAGTTACATATAAGTTTGTCGCTTCCCATTGACCCCAATGGGAAACAACAAACTTATACTCAAACGTAACTGCTTCGCATATTGGGCCCCAAGCGTTTCTTGACTTTGTGTGCGAGCAATTATTGCACAGACTCTCTTCAGTGACAATCCTATATAACTGTCTAAATGTCTACCATCTGATCAAGCGCTCAATGTCTAGCGGTGTTGGAAAATGCCACTTTCCAGTGCATGCCAGCCGCGAGGCAGCTTGGGTACGCTTGCTGTAATATTATAATTTTGCATATCACGCATTTCGTCCATAGATGCCTGTACACAGAACTAAGTGAGGGTGCCAACTGTGGCGGTGTGACGTTGTAACAGCATAACAAATCTGTGCTTCTTGTTGAAGATCTTGGACAAAATCGTTTATCTCCAACTTTACAAGTTTGTGTTAGAACATAATATTTTGGGTAAATACCAGTCAGGTTTTAGACCAAACCACAGTACTGAGTCCAGCATGCTTGATATTCAATTCAACATTCTTAACAGCATGGATCAAGGGAAAGCTTGTCTCTTGATGTTTTTAGATCTCTGCGGCCTTCGATGTACTAAACCATGATACCTTACTGGATAGAATGACCACCATGTTGAACCTGAACAATACCACCAGACAAAGGTTTTCTGCCTTCTTAAGTGGGCGCACTTCAACAGTCTGCATTGATCAGTTCTCATCGGCTCTGACACTTATTGAGCAAGGCGTTCCTCAGGGGCCTGTCTCTCCCCCATGCTCTTTAATTTGTATATTAAGCCCCTCCATTAGTTATTAGTGTCAAAAAATTTTGTATTTCAGAACTACGCTGATGATACCCAGGTTATGTTCGAACATTCGGGTGATATTCTCTTTGACACGCTCAAGGTTAATGAAACTCTCTCAAGCATAGCCAACTGGATGACAGAATGTTGGCTGTGCTTGAATTGTGAAAAAACAGAGCTACTTCTCCTTGCATCCCCACATATGGCCAAGAAACTCGGGGACGATTATCAATTCATGCAAATTGAAACGCATAAGATCCCCATCCAACTGAAAGCTAAATCCTTGGGCATTTATCTTAACTCAGATATGGATATGGCCGCGCATGTGTCTTATACCTTTACCATCAGCTCTTCTAATTATTACACTCGCCTGCTGCGCCAGGTCAGGCCATTCCTCTCTGAGTCAGATTGTGCCACTATTGCCAGAGCCATAATCGGAGCTAAGCTTGATTATGGGAACTCACTTCTGGCTGGTGCATCTAAAACTCAGATCAGGAGATTACAAGTTGTGCAAAATACAGCAGCCCATATTGTCTCTGGTATTCCTCGCAGAGACCATATTACCCCAACTCTTAAAACCCTGCATTGGCTGCCTGTTAAGCAGCACATTAAATTCAAATCACTGTCGATTGTCTTTAAATGCTTTCAAGGCACCGCTCCTTCTTACCTCTGTGAACGTATGCAGCCTTATGTCCCTGCTAGAAACTTAAGATCCAGTGGTCAGATTCGCCTGGCAACTAGCAGATTCAAACGTTCTCATTTTGGTGGCCGTTTATTCTCCAACCTTGCCGTGTCTTGGTGGAATCTACTTCCTTTGTCATTGCAATCTGCAAAGGACCTCCCATCTTTTAAAAAGGGCCTGAAATTCCTGCTCTTTTCTGAACACTTCACTTGAACCTTTGGCCATTTTTCGCGCCTGCTACTCTCATTGCTGACTTGGACCTCTCTTTATGGACTCTTCTCCTGATTCACTGATTTCATTTCATTTTGCATTGCTTTATGTTGTTCGTCTCTGTCGGTTATTTGTTGGCGCTTTGACGCCCACGGGCTTAGGTGCTTGATAAATATTATAATGTAATGTAATGTAATGTTGTGTGTCTCTCGGAAATGACCTCTCATAGGCAATCATAACTGATCAGCTTATCTGTGGTGTGCAAACTAGGCTATCCGCCTGAGAATGGAAGGGCCTGGGGTTCAAGCCCCGAGCCTACTAGTACAATACAAGTTCTGGTGTACAGCGGCAGATGGGTGTTGGCCATCATAGATCGGCTTTTATTTTGTTTCTTTTGCCCTGTATCCTCATTACTGCATAAACGCTGCACTTTCCTTGGCTTATATGTGGGTTGGCGGTTTTGTGCCAGTCTCTGACTCCAATGTCCGCAGGTTCAAGACTCACCTCAGATTGGCCTGCTTGCCACACAGCCCTCCAGTACATAAGCCTGTTGGCCCCATTGACACATCCACTTGCCTGCCCTCCCCTCCCCAACATGGCCGCCATGCACTTCGGGGGGCCCTCAGTTGGGGGAGCCCACACCAGCACGGTGCAGCCCTAACATCACGACATCGCCTGCCCGGCCAACCAGACACCAGCCTTGCTGCCAGAAAAGCCAATGGACACGCGTGCTGAACGAGTTGACAGACGGAGTTGACAGACGGAGTTGGCGAGCATTGAGAAAGGGCAAGGAGCAAGGGTACTGCCTGTCTGTGCCCATCCGTGCCTCGGCTAAGCCTCAGGATCTCTAACCAGCATCTTCAAAGGTACAAGCACCCGCACAGCTCCCGACACCGCACTCCACTCCCTCCCTCACTCCTCCCTCCTCACTACCTCTCCCTCCACACTAAGAGTAGCCACAGCCTTCAGCCCCCTTAGTACTCCTCCCCCCTACCCGAACCACCACTCCTGCCCTCGCCCGCCAGCCAGCCAACCCACCTCACCTAGTCACCTACCTTGCACAGGCCCACACAGACTATCCAGACTTCACTCCCGCACAACCCCCCCACCATGCCCTCCCACCGCCCTCCAACCCCCAGTGCTCAGTGCCCCACCTCACAACTCCTACCCACTCAACCCCCACTTCCCCCCTCAGCATTCCCGCCAAGCCCCTGAAGAGCGCCCTACTAAACACCTGGTCCCTGGTTGGCCATGCCTTAGACATCCATGATCTTATCCTATCTTACGATCTCGACATCCTCGCAATCACGGAAACATGGTTGCACGACGCTGCTGGCCCCGTCCTCTCGCTTGCCATACCCACCAACTATTCAATCATGCGCGCCGATCGCACCAATGGTAAGGGTGGTGGTGAGGTTCTCATCCACAAGACCGCCATCGCCCTAAGAGCTGCTAACACAACCACCCTACCAGGCTGTGAACTGCTAGCTGCCAAAACCCCACTCTCCCCAGAAGCCACACTCAACCTACTATTGATCTACCGGGCACCAGGTGATGTCGGAACCTTTGAAGCTGACATCTCCCAAATCCTCACCTCCCTCATCAAACCCCACACTAAACTCATCCTTCTGGGTGACCTCAACCTAGGATTCAAGGACCCCTCTGACAGCGATGCCTTCTCCTTCTGCAGTACTCTATATGACCTCGACCTCAACCAACTTGTCCTAACCCCTACCCATCACAAAGGCCGCATCCTGGACTGGATAGCCAGCCTTAACAGTAACGCAGTCATCACTGCCAACATGCCCTGCCCCTGGTCCAACCACAACATCATCTCCTTCGATATCCCGCTACCCACCCACCAGCCCAGACCTCCTGCCATTGGGGCCCCTGTCATGGCATGCAACATGCACCACCTCTCCAAGGACACTCTCCTGCCAGTACTCGCTCACTTAATAAAATACCCACCCATGTCCGACAACATCACTCCTTACTCCTCACTCCATCACTCCTCACGCTCGGACGCCATCAACCAATTGGCCCCTTAAAGCTCAGCTACCGCAAAACAATCAAACGCAATAAATCCTGGTTCACACCTGAACTCAAAACCCTTCTGGGCAAAAAGTGCTCAGCAGAGCACACTTGGCGTAAGCTCCCCACCGACACCAACAAGGCTGCCTTTGACCTGACCTTTAAGGTCTATAAGCAAGCCATTGTCCAAGCCAAATCCAAAGCCTACAACACCCGAATCGCTAACGCCAGCTCGGACTCTGGAGAACTCTTTAAAATCCTCAAAAAACTAGAGAATTCCATTCCCCCATCAGTGACATCCTCAAAGACCAGCATCCAAAATGCTCTCAACGACAAAATCACTCTGGTAAAGAAGAAATGTTCTACTAAGCAAGCCTCCATCCAAGCCAAACAGCCCCACCAGCCTGCTGCCACCACGCTGCCAGAAACCACCCTACCCCCTACCCACCCTTCTCTCCAGTAACTGAACAAGAGATTGCCCACACCATACGCAGCCTTAAACATTCTCTCTGCAAAGGCGACATCTGCCCAGCCCCTCTAATCATAGAATGCCTAGACCCTCTCCTACCACTCATGACCAAATTCATAAATGCCTCCTTCGTGTCCTGCACTGTCCCAGCCAGCATCAAGGAAGCTTGGGTCACCCCTTTGCTAAAAAAACCTAGGCTCGACCCTGCCTGTCTAACTAACTACCGTCCTATCACCACGTCCCCTCCCTACTCAAAATCCTTGATCGCGTGGCCTACACACAAATCCAGAAATACCTTGAGCTACATCACATCCTTCGCACCCGCCAATCAGGTTTCCGTCCCAGACACAGTACTGAAACCACTCTACTGGATCTCAAAATCCAGCTAGACCGCTCCAGGGACTCCGGCAACCTGTCCCTCCTACTCCTCCTACTCCTCCTAGACCTCTCTGCCGCGTTCGACCTCGTTGACCACAAAACCCTCTGCCACCACCTTACGTCAGCAGCCAACTTCTCCACCGAAGCCACTACTTGGGGTCACCTCATTCCTCGCTGGCAGAACCTCCAAAGTCTTCTCCGGCACCCACACCGCCGCCCCTCCCCACCACGGTCCTATGGGGTGTGTCCCAGGGCTCCTGCGTATCACCCACTCTATATAACGTATATACCAAACCCCTATTCGACCAACTGGATGCCCTAGGTGTCTCATACACTAACTTCGCTGATGACACCCAGGTCCTCCTTCCACTCTCAGGCAATTATGCCGCTGAGTCCCTATCCATCAACCGCATCTACAAGGTTATACGACATAGATGGCCGACCACCTCCTCTGCCTAAATGACGAAAAAGCGGAGCTCCTAATTGTCGGCACCCCGGCCCGCTTGATAAACTCGGCCCAGAATTCCACTTGTTCAATATCGATGGAAACACCATCAAGGTCTCCAAACATGTCAAGACCCTCAGAGTCACAACTAAACTGATCAACCAAGTCGACCATGCCTCTCCCCTGCCAACTGCCTCTCCCTCGCCAGAGCCATCATTAGAGCCAAAATTGACTACTGCAACTGTGAGGAAAAAGGGACCAGGGGTAGCACACCTGCCCTTTCGCACAAACATACCACCTAGTTCAGCGCCCTGGGCGTGCAACGTGCAGAAGCCTATGAGATAACTAGGGGTGTTTTAAATAACCAGGATCGTCCGCCCTTATGTGAAGACACCAAAAATGTCACAAAAGAAAGCAATCGACTTGGATCTTTCAAAGCAGACACTTCTTTATTAGCTCAAAAATAGGTAAAATACTTTAAGAGCAGAAATGATTACTTTACTCTCAGCACTCCAAAAAGGTGAGTTGTTCCAACAAAAAGACACAGGTGAGAACACGTCTAAGTTACAGTGGTTCAGATAACACAGCAATCGTTAGGCAGATAGTCAGGTTAAATACAAGGCCGGTACCACAGGCAGATGCAATCAGAACTCACCACTCCAATAACTCCAAAAGGACGTGGCAGCCAAACTCTGATGCGCTGCTGCTAGGCCAGGCTAAGCTAGTGCGGCTTAGACGCAGAAGACCAGATGCTCCCTCAAGACCTGTCTTCCTCAGTAGAACCCCTCTGCAGTAACTCCACAATGTTTGAGTACTCAGAGGTATAATCAGAGCGAGAGAGATACATGAGCCAGACTCAAGTATTATATACACTTCAGCCCTGGCATGGCAAGGCCATGCCCGGGCTAAACCAAAATCTTCCCGCCATAGAGGGGGGTCAGCCCCCAGGTGGAAGAGTCAACCCTCCAGACAGAGAGTCTGCTGTCGTCCCGAGGAGGAGACCCGCTGGGGTGAACCCACGCCTGGGATCCCCCTCACACAAAACACTCCCAACACCTTTTGGCTGGCAAGGACAAAGGGGGAGGGTGTCAGCTGCATTCCAGAGCCACAGCGGCCTGGTGGGGCTTTTATTGAGGAAGAAGGGGGGAGGATAACTACAAAGGCGTCACTAATCTTCCCGCGGGGGTCCCACCTACGGAAAGCACAAGGGTCCCACCCACGGGAAGCACAAGGCTGTGCCAACCCATCGGCTCCCACCGGGAGGAGATGAGACTACACAGGAGCAAGGCCATCTGGCTGCTCCAGGATAGAAGCACCCCTGAAAGGGTTGTCGACACGTGTTCCCAGCCTTGGGAAACTGGTCCCCATTTTGAACGTGCACCCAATTTCAGAAATAAGGCACGTGGCGATTCCTAGAAAGGGAGGCACACTCAAGAAGGAGTCCAAAAACAGGATTGCGTGTTGCGAAGCGCCGCAGGTCTCAGATGTAAGATGTGTTTCTTGCAGTAGTAGTATCTGAATGCAGTGTCGCTCGACGTATCTCAATACCTTTTGAAATTTGTGTATATTATTTAATAGGTGCACATTCCATGTCAGGGCGCGGATGCACTTATGTTGTGCCATTTAGTGGCGGAGTAGGACTTTGTGAATGTGGCAAGCCCTCCTATTGGGATCCCGATGTCTTGACGTCTGTTGTGGTTATGTCAGGAGCGGTTTTGCTAACCTCATATGGTGATGTCATGGAAGTGAATGGAGTTACACATATGAAAGTTAAACATTCTAGTAGGCAAAACAGAGCCCACATTGTAACACAAACATTATATACAATCAAGGGTGTATCAAGTCCTTTATCCCATATGGTCGGGAGAACCCTAATGTGGCCAGCCATTGCCAACAGCACTCGCGGGCGCGCCACGCACCCCACTCGGGTAAATAGGTATGTTATATGGGTGCGGAAATGCAGTATTCTTGGGCGGGCAGCAGAGGGCTCCTTAACTTGATCACACACAGCTATATTTGTCAGCTAGTATGAGTACTCATATTGTTGCAAAATATCTGGGGTAGGTATTGGATCATACCATCCTCATAATCAGTATGGAGGGACGGCGAGGGCAGTCATTCGTACAGAGCCAATGAGACAAAATATAATGCACCCCTTGTCCTGGGCACCACCAAGTATCGCATGACTGTCTGCCCAAGATGGTGACTGGGAATTAAATAAAGAGGTACAGAGTGAGGACATGGAATGGTGCATAGGGAGACAAAAGATGAGTGGAATGGTAAGCCCGATATGAAGGGGGGGGGGGGGGGGGGGGAAATATTAAAGCTGTAGCGGAAGACAGGACGGGGGAGGTAGCACTTTTGGAAGTTGGACGGATAGGTTATATGAATACCATGCAAAAGGAGCGCCATTGAATAGAAAGAGAAGGGGAGAGAAAAGGGAATAGGTGACAAATAGGGGGTAAGGAAAGAGAGGAGAAGGGACACCTTAGAAGAAGCGAAGCAAGAGGTGAAGAGAGATAATAGTGTTGAGTGTGGGGTACCAATAAATGATGACGTAACTTTAGGTTCCTTGTCCCGCATTCGCCGTTTAAGTCCAACCGTTGAGTTCCTCAAACGCGGGAACACCAGTTCCATGTCACCCGGTGAAGCATGGTGGTTAGGAACCTGGGGGTTGTTCCGGAGGTGTCCCAGTCCGCGTCAGATTCGTGCCCTTGTGAGGTTTACAGTTGGCCCAGAGCTGAGTGACGGTGAGGTGGAGATCTCAAGTGGAGTGAACGCCCACTCCCCATCCTCGTGCCCAGTGAAGAGGAGGGTGTCGATGAGTTGCAGTCCAGGAAAGAGCTGGCGTCTTCTGCGGTAGTAAAAAAATGTGTTTTGCTGTTGTACTGCACATGGAGTCTAGCTGGAAATAACATCGCATATTGAATATTCTTGGCCCGGAATCTTTGCTTGACTTCCTTGAAGCAGCGGCATGCTTGCTGTACTGGGAGTGACAGGTCCGGGTAGAACTGGAGCTGCATATTGTGGTGAACAACTTTGCCGCTGGTCCGGGCAGCCACCGGTAGAATATCGCGGTCGCGATAATGGAAGAATTTTACAATTATTGTCCTTGGGGAGCGCTTGGAACTGGCTTCTTCATCAGAGCATGGTGTGCTTGTTTAATGGAACAGTTCTTCAAAAAAGCACTCGGGGGTCCGGACACAGTGTTCTCTGCTAGATCAAGGACTCGGTTGTTACAGCAGTGATTTGTTCTCTTGGTCCTCAATTTTAGCCGCAAAGCTCAGAAAGGTGGTGGTTTGTTTGGTCACTCTAGGGGATAACGGGTGCACATTGTCTTCCAAGTTACTGAACCGTTGTTCGAGTTCCAAGTGGCACTGATCAAAACTATTCAGCCGCTCGGCAGATAGGTCGAATTTTATTTCCAGTCTGTCCACTTTGGATGATATTTCGTTACGGAAGCTCTGCAGTTCCTGCAGTATTTCAGCTTTTGAGGCTTCGGTCCCGGCCGGCACCGTTCCCGCGCTCTATGCCCCGGGGCCAACCACCTGTGGAGTCTCTCGCGACCAATGAGATGACATGTCTGTATTGGTAGGCGGCACGTAGGCCGGGATCCATTTTTGTTTGTCCATCTAAAGCCCAGGTGGATATTTAAACAGGTAGCAGCTGGCGAGTTGCCCGTCGTTCGGTGAATAAATTAGTTTAAAATAGATTAATGCGGGAGCGCAGCAGAGCCCTCAGGAGTGCTACCGCTCACATCGCCGGTCACATGGTTCTCGCACTGGGGAAGCAATTCCTGCTGCCCGCGAGCCCCATCGTCAGACAGAGACAGAGGGCACAGTAGCAGAGTAGCTGCCTGAGGCTGCGCACTAAGAACTTTCAGCTCGGGGTGCGCAGACTTAGACAGCTGGCTCCCTTGTCCCATAGAGCCCACCGTTCCACAACTCAGGATGGTGGAACGGCAGGCTCAATGACACTCCACATTGATAATTGTTAGTGACCTGGGGGACAGATTGTTATTGTGAGTTTATGTCCTGAGTCAAGTTAGGGTCCCAAAGGAGGGCTCTAGGTCGATGAGGTAACTAATGTTATTAACAGTATGTGGGGGCAGGGGTGCGGGTGCTCACGGGTAGCAGTTTTGCACCCGAGAGCACCTGTCCATTTAAGAAAAAAACACACTCGGTCTGAGGAGAGGGCTCGCGGGCGTCAGGGAAACCAATCCCTGAAGTCTGCAAGCCATGTTGTATGACAGAGCGGCTTGTGTGGTTTAAAATTTAAGTCATCAAGCCTGCAAATTAAACCGCAGAAGCAGCTCTGCCATATGACAAGGTTTTTGGGCAATGGGGAAGCCATAAATGCTGCCCACGAGACCTGTTGTATGTCGGCTTGTGCAGTTTAAAATGCAAGTGAAAGCGCTTGCATTTTAAACCGCGGAAGCCGCTCTGTCTGATGACAGGGATCACGGGCAGCAGAGATTGGTTTCTAACTACCGCCCAATCACGAATGTGTCGTTCCTCCTCAAAATCCTGGACGTCATCGCTTTCGGTCAATTGCAGC
>JASANK011304787.1:0-21129 GCA_031753695.1 Desmognathus marmoratus | reverse complement strand
ATCAGAAGATATGCTTTGATGTGTACAGAAAACCAACTGATAGGATGAGCATGTTGAGAGCAGACAGCTTTCACCCTAAAGGTACCATCAATGGCCTTCCTACAAGTCAGTTTCTAAGGTTGCGAAGAATAATCTCAAATGATGAGACCTACGTACTCAAAGCACAAGAATTAGCATTACAATTAGCAACCAGAGGGTATTCATCAGAAAACATGACACATGAAATTAATCGTATTGCGGCTATTTCGAGAAATACACTTCTTCAAACCAAAACCAAAACAACTGAAGAAAAATTGGTCTTTGTGGACCAACATAGTACCAACTCATGGAAGATTAAAAATATCATCAAAAAGAACTGGTCCTTCCTATACAATGACCCTATGTTACTACAACTTTTTCCACGAGAGCCTGTGTTTGCA
Organism: Desmognathus marmoratus; assembly: GCA_031753695.1. Taxonomy (NCBI): domain Eukaryota; kingdom Metazoa; phylum Chordata; class Amphibia; order Caudata; family Plethodontidae; genus Desmognathus; species Desmognathus marmoratus. The sequence goes on along the minus strand of JASANK011304787.1, from coordinate 20,710 downwards.
TATACCAGACCAGCTAACTTGAAAGACCATCTAGTCAAGGCAGACATCGGCATGAAACAAACAAGACAACAGATCCTTAAGACACAGAAAAACGGCACATTCCCCTGCCTCAATTGTGGCAACTGTAATGCAATCATTAAAGGCCCACATATCATCCACCCAACCACAGGAGAATCCATTAAGATTCAAGGATATCACACCTGCATGAGTATGTATGTGATATATGCTTTAAAATGCCCCTGTGGGAAACTCTATGTTGGTGAGACCTCCCGTATTGTAAGAGAAAGAATAAATGAACATAAATCAGCAATCCGTACAAAAAACCCAAAGTCTCCAGTGGCCAGGCACTTTAATCTGAATTCTCACTCTGTCAGTCAACTCAAGTTCCAAGTCATTGAAGAAATTCCTATGATGACAAGAGGAGGTGACAGAACAAAGAAACTTAAACAAAGAGAATGCTACTGGATAGACCGACTACAGACACTAGAACCAAGAGGCCTAAATGATCAATTTTACCTAGGAGTCTTTCTATGAAACTATGACACTTGCACCGTAGAGAATATTGGTCTACAAATTTACCTTAACTGATTGATTAAGTCATGGTGCGACAATGGAGATATTTACCCTAGAAACTACAGCGATCAAGTTGACTCTACTATCATCTCCAGCTATGTGTCTACTGAATATTGACAATCTGGGAGCATATTACTGTTTACAAATTGTATATGCACTAATATTCACAAAACTGTATGTACACTGATAATGTCCATTTCAATTGGTTGCTCCACTAGATTCCAGCTGCTTGTTACCATACTTTACGTTCTGCTTACTTGGTATTATGTGACGATAACTGAGACTGACAACATCTACTTATGCACATGGTAGGACGTACATATCTCCTATGAGGAGTGGGTATTACGTTGTCACATGACTACTTAAAAGACAACAGTTTTTTATGCGATTCCTCAATATGGCATAATTTCAATATGCTACATTCTGATATAGGTTCCGTCGTTCTTCTAAATGGTCGATGCAGCTTAATTACATCACGTGTTATTGACTTATTTTTCTTTGACTCTATGATAGTCTGTTCCATGAGCATGCCACACGAACTAGTGTACTGCTATTCTTTATAGACACTACGACGCACTTGTTGACGACACACGTTGTAGCTTTTCGTATACGTTTCCACTCTGTGCTTATGACATCTCATTTTGTTTGAATGGAGAATTCTCTTTATCTATGCGATATACTTCGCTTTAGTTCTAAGATTGCTATACTACAATACCCACAATCCGCTTTTGCTTTTCTCTAACTGAGTCCATCTCTCTATGTTTATGACTCCACGTCTAATACGCACAGTACTTAAATGCACGCTGAGCCCGTCTTCGATATCGACTACCCGGAACATATCGTTCCTCGCTTCCTGGTCGACTGTTACACTGCTACGCACATGCTGCTCGTCGGTTTCTGACTCTACGGGTAAGTTCTCGTCCAACTTGTCTAATTGAGTTCTGTTATCCAAACGGAATCTTCCTTTCGAGCTGAGCAATTTTTGATCTGATGCCCCCTTTTCCTTGTAATTGTCCCAGCCAGTATCATGTCTACATGAAGTTTCGACCTAAGAACCACGCTTGGCGTAGTTGTTGCTACTTGTTCTCTACTCTACATTTACAGCCTAATGACTTTAAGGTATGCTTCTACACTTTTTCGCTGTTTGAATTAGCCTGACAACATTAGGTATACAGCTTTCAGATTGCATTTTAGAATTCTTTTTCATCACGTAGCATGTTTACTTCTTCCAGTGGCTGATGACTACCGTACAACTGGTCTCGCTCGCTGAATTACCCCTGCATGACTGAGGGTGTGGTGACACTTGAACGCTCACGCTATTTGCATACAGGTATACAGACAATATTACTGAAAATACTTAACCACTTAATTTGACGGCTGATACACAATATTCAATGGAGAATTTACATCTCTCCCCGATAGGCGTTCACCCTGTTTCTGTATACACTAATGAGGACTCTTTACGCTTCACGCGGCCATACATCGCACTTCAAGTTACTTGAAGTAAGTGATGCCATTTTTATTATAAAACTGTATAAACAAAAAGTAGCTCTTATTATAAATTCTCTTTACAATCTATGTCCTGTTACTTGATCCTGGTGTATCAGATTTCCCCTTTTATGCTCCCCTTTACCACCATTCATAATTGAAATTAGCGTTTACATGAGGTATATGTAACCCAAATACAAGATAGATGTGCTATATGAGCTTTTGGAAATCTAGGAGACAGGAAAATGCCTTAATGATTTGTGATAAACTGAGTGTCACGCTAATACCTGATTGCCATCTGTACGAGTTACCGGACCCGGTGTACCCCTCGAGCAGAGGATGGTTCCGCCTCCCCTCTGTTGCTTGGGCCACGCCCTCCGGTTAACCCGTACTCACCCTGATTTACTTCTCTTGCACAAAGTCTGGCGTGTTTAAACGCAATTAACGCTTTTACTTCATTTTTATGTTTGTGGTGTCAAGTATAGGTCTCCTTGCTAGTATGTAAACAGCATTATGCTTTCTCTGTTATTTACCATTTTAAATGAAGCATGATGAAATGACAATTGTACATATTACAAGAAAGTATACGTAAATGATTTAGTGCTTCACTGCATGAATTGCTAAAATATTCCTTTGTCTCACATTTCAGAAATATTATTTTTGACTTTCAAACTGGCAAACTGTTCTGATGATGGGGCTACTCCCCGAAACGCGTTAACATGGGCCGACCATCAGCCCTGAGTTTGTTGAACTTGAAATAAAAATTATTTAATCAACATATATGTCTGACTACAAGAAAAATTTCTTAAAAAGAAAAACACCATAAATGGATGAATTGAATCTATTTTGAATTGACAACCAAGCACGTCACCTGCAGCAATCCGAGTGCCGAGGCGGGTGGGTCTCTACCACCCTTGTTCTTTATACAATTCGTTTTCCCTTGGTCACGAGGGATTCAATCCTTGGCACCGATACTAGTAACTTTCTAGAAAATACATTACTTAACTGAATTTAACTGGGAGTACAGGCTCCAAATCCTCTTTCTGTTCCAGTGTTAGGTGACACAACAGGAATCTGCACCCCTATCCTTTCTAAATATGGCGTTTTTGCAAGAAGCCAACATTACGGACATTGCAGCACAAACCCTAACATTTTCATCAGAAGAAGGAGATGCAATTGCAGCTATATATACTGACAAAACTGATTTTCTTAAACAACCTAACAAACAAGCAAGTGTGAGACAACTTGAATTTCTACTTAGGAAGCTTACAAATATGAACATGCATGCTATAACTCTTTCGGAATACTACAAAGTGAAAAGGATACCAAGGGGACTCAGATTTTTACAGCTACCTACTCTCTGTAAAAACAGGAAAGGTTTCCTTGCGCGTTGGCGCTTGATTCTCAACAAGTGTTCCTTTGATCTTATTATTCTCACTATTAAAGAATTAACCATTCACATTTCAGAGATAGAGAAAGATATCAATGAGACCAAATTATCTCTAGGCACGAAACTACCAGCAACTGTATGGAAAGACACTTTGGAGGAACTTGATGCAATGATTAATAAATATAATGACGAGCCAAAGGCAACAAAAATACGCAAATTTAAACGTGACTCATACGATTACATCAACGATGAAGTTTATACATGGCCAGAAAAGCTATCAGCAAGGAAATTTACTCAAAATGCTAACAAACGCATGGGGCAACCAACACAAATTAATACTGACTCGTCCACTAGCTTATCTGCAACAAGTGAATCAGATGTAACTCAACAAGGAGGAGGTTCATCTACACTAGAGGTGATTGATGTTATTGGAGAGGGTCTTCGAGCTTTAACAGAGCAACAACAACTAGCTAAAGTGGCATCATGGGTTCGTCACAGCAACCTGCAACCAGTGGGGAAAGTACACAAAGGATGACACGTAGTACAACGAGCACATTGCCTAAAACAGCATCGCACCCGTTTTTTCAATTGGACCCCTCCACAAACCAACAAGGAGGGGTGGATACAAGAGGAAGTTGGGAAGATCCAGCCAGGAAGGGGAGAGCCAAGAAGTAGACCTTCTTGTTAATCTGAGTACTAAAACCTTCACAAAACCAGAACAACATCTCATTAATAAAGGCCTGTCTTTTGTTCCTACCATAAAAGGCAGCAAATTCAATACCAAAGTGGCACTCTACAAATTTTTCAGGAAAATGTCGTTAAAAATCTATCATCATTTGAATCCGACAGAACCTGAATTTGGAATCACTTACCGTGAATTCAAACCTAAAAGCTCCTTCGATCCAGAGGTTAACAACACTGTTCTTAATGCGTTCAAAACAAAAGTGACAACTCAATTCAACAGAGTACAATTTAGAGATACTAAACGCTTTAATTTGACATTTATGGAAAAACAAGCTATTAAAACTCTGAAACAGGACTCTCTCACAATAATAAAGCCAGCAGACAAAGGAGGAGCCATTGTTGCACTAAACAAAGAGGATTATGTACAGGAAGCATATAGACAATTGGCAGACACCACAACATATAAAATTCTTCCCGGTGACCCAACTAAGAGGATTCAGAAAGACATTGGAGACATTTTGGATTACGCTGAAAGCAAAAATTGGATAACGACACGAACTCACAAAGGTCTCACACAAAATCACCCTTTAACGCCGGTGTTATATATGGTGCCGAAGATTCATAAGAACACTAATCCTCCACCAGGCAGACCTATCGTAGCGGGGACGCAATCTATCTTTGAACCCTTAGCAAAATATGTTGATTCCTTTATCCAACCTTTGATACAGAAATCTACCTCTTATGTACGCGACACTACAGATTTCATTAATCAGATTCAACAAGTCCCACTATCATCTGACAATCTCATTCTCGCTACTATAGACATAGTAAGTCTTTACACGAATATACCACACAGTGAGGGTGTAGCAAATGTACGTACACTACTGAATAATAGTACGGTTGTAGATTGTCCCATCGACTTTGTAATCATGTTACTCAACATGATACTACATAGGAGCTAATTTCGTTTTGGCACCCAATGGTACCAACAGCTGCAAGGCACATCCATGGGATCGCACATGGCACCAGCATATGCTAATTGTTTTATGGCCAACTTTGAAACAACTAAAATCCTTAACCAACAACAATGGATACCGCATATTACCAAATGGCTACGTTATATTGACGATATTTGTGTAATTTGGAATGGACCGAAAGAGGATCTCCTAGCGTTTCTACGACAACTGAACACACTGCACAATACCATCAAGTTTACATATTCAATAGGAGACCCTGCAATTTCTTTCCTTGATACCCAAGTTTGGATAGAGAATCAGAAGATATGCTTTGATGTGTACAGAAAACCAACTGATAGGATGAGCATGTTGAGAGCAGACAGCTTCCACCCTAAAGGTACCATCAATGGTCTTCCGACAAGTCAGTTCTTAAGATTGCGAAGGATAATTTCAAATGACGAGATCTATCTAGTTAAAGCAAAAGAACTAGCGCTGCAACTAGCTACCAGAGGTTATTCGTTAGCAAACATGACACAAGAAATCAACCGTATTGCAACGATTACAAGGAATACACTTCTTCAAACTAAGACTAGAACAACTGAAGAAAAATTGGTCTTTGTGGACCAACACAGCACTAATTCATGGAAGATTAAAAATATCATCAAGAAGAATTGGTCGTTCCTTCATAATGACCCTATGTTACTACAGCTCTTTCCACGAGAGCCAGTGTTTGCATATACCAGACCAGCTAATTTGAAAGACCACCTAGTTAAGGCAGATATCGGTATGAAACAAACAAGACAACAGCTTCTGAAAACACAGAAAAATGGTACATTTCCCTGCCTTAACTGTGGCAACTGCAATGCCATTATCAAAGGTCCACATGTTACTCATCCGATCACAGGTGAACTTATCAAGATTCAAGGATATCACACCTGTATCAGTATGTATGTGATATATGCCTTAAAATGTCCCTGTGGGAAACTGTATGTTGGGGAGACCACACGTATAGTACGAGAAAGAATAAACGAACACAAATCGGCAATTCGTACAAAAAATCCAAAGTCCCCAGTGGCGAGACACTTCAATCAAAATTCACATTCTGTCAGCCAACTCAAGTTCCAAGTAATTGAAGAAGTTCCTGTGATGTCAAGAGGAGGTGACAGAACAAAGAAACTCAAACAAAGAGAATGTTACTGGATTGACCGATTGCAGTCATTAGAGCCGAAAGGCTTAAACGATCAGTTCTATTTAGGAGTTTTTCTATAAAACTGCAGCACCTACATAGTTAACTCAAGTTATAAGCAACTGAAGAAGTTCCCGTTATGACAAGAGGAATCTAAATAAAGAATATGTTACTGGATTGACCGATTGCAGCCACTGGAACGTAAAGGTTTTTACGATCAAGCTTATCTGAGTGGTTCTCTATAATATTGCAGTACTTACACCGTAGAGCATTCTTGAACTGCAAGCGAACTTCTACTGACTAATTGAGTCATGCAGTATTGATGGAGTTAATTATTCGCAAATCTGAGTGAACAGAATGCCTCTTTTATCCTTTCCAGCTCTACGTTTATCAAACATTGATATACTGGGACCATCCTATTGTTCACAAACTGGTGGTTTGCACTGAAGATCGACATTCTGTGATTATACTTTTGTTAACAAGTGTTCGAGTACTGATTATTACAAAAGTATGGAGACTGTTTATATTCATACTAGGCTGTTCGTTATTAGATGCTTGCTACCACACCTTACGTGTTTTCATGTAACATTATGTGATGACATTCTGACTATTAACATCTATAAGGAATGGTTACTTCAATGTTTACATGTATGAACGTGATTCTTCAATTCCTTATCATTATTCACAAATCACTTGTGCACCAACGTTCACAAATGAGTTTATATACTGATTATATCGTTTACTATTCTATTGGTTGTTCGATGTCTGTAATTATACTGTACGTGTTCCTTTAAAGCTTCATGTGACGATAATTGAGACTGCTCACATCTTTAAGGAATGGTTATTTCAATGTTCATACATACAGACGTGATTCAATTTGCTCTTTTTCTATTTGCTTTTTCGATTATTCGTTCTGGCGTCTTTTTAGAGATCGATGTAGTTCGACTACATCCCGTGACATCGATCCAATCGTTATTAACCTACTGTCAGCTTTTTCCACGTACACGTTACACGGACTGGTGCATGCTAGCCCTCTCAGACGCTACGACGATTATCCTTGATAGCACTTGTTATAACCTTGTGTCTACGGCTTCATTTTGGCCTTCTACCTTACGTATATCGGAATATGTTCTTTATTGATGTGAAAAGCCGTGGACACTGTGTGTCCACGACGTTACTAAGGCTCTTCACCTTACGTATATCTGAGAATGCTTCATATCGATATGTCATCATTCGTTATAGTTGCTACACTACATTACCCACAATCCGCTCTTATTCTTCCTTTAACTCAGTCCATCTTTCTATGTTTATCACTTCATGTTTGACTCACAGTACTTAATCGGACGCCGTGTCCGTCCTCCATATCGACTACCCGGAACTTACTGCCCTTCGCTCCTTGGTCGACATGGTGCTCGCTGGCTTCTTGTCCCACGGGTAAGCCCTTGCCTTACTGATCGCTTGAAGTGTGCTATTCTAACGAGCTTGTTCTTTGAGCCGAACTGGTCCTGATTTCTTGCTCCTTCTCCCCATAGCTGTTCCAGCTAGTTTCTACTTTTTGCGTGTCCTCCACGATTTCAGCTTAGCGACGCTAAGGTATGCGTTTTGCCTGTCTTTTGTTTATATCAACTAGACCACTCTTGCTATAAATCGTCTGACGCTGTTTTACCACTTTGTCCCGTCACACAGATTGGTTCTTCTTTCCGTTTTTCTCAGAGTGGTTGAAGATTACCGCATAACCGGTCTCACTCTCTACGTGTCTATATACTGGACCCTAAGCTCTTTAAGCATTTTGAAGTGAGTGTTGCCTCTTGTTACTACATTATGGTACTTACTAACACCAGCTTCCTCTACTAATTTCTTCTTCTGCACTCGATGCTCTGCCACTTGAGTTTCCTATACTAGATTTCTCTTTAACCATAATAAATGAAACAAGCATCTACATTAGTGGCATATAAACTAAAATTTGAGAGAGATGTGTATTATGAGTTACTCCATATTTAGGAGGTTTACAAGCTTCATTGGTGTTTGACTTAGTGAGTGTCTCGCTAATAATTGATTGCTACTGTTGCGGGTTACCGGACCCGGTGTACCCCTCGAGCGGAGGGGGGCCTCGCCTCCCCTCTGCTGCTTGGGCCACACCCTCCGGTTAACCCACACAGATCCCCCTTTTTTTCTCTTTTTTTCTCTTTTTCTCGTTTACACAAAGTCTGCTATGTCTAAATTTACTTTTCAGTTTCAACTTTAGGGTCACACTCATGATGTCTAAGATTGGTCTCCTTGTGAGCATGTATCTATTGCGTTATTGAGGTGTTTTGGAATGTTCACCATGCAATGACAAGTATATAACAAAAAGCATATACAAATGGCCTGAGCACCACATTACATGTATTACTAAAATGTCCTTTTTGTCTCACATTTCAGAAAAACTATTTTTGACTTCCAAATTGACAAACTGTTCTGATGATGGGGTCATTCCCCGAAACGCGTTAACATGGGCCGACCAACAGCCCTGAGTTTGTTGAACTTGAAATAAAAAACTCTTGAACTAGCATGGATGTTTGACTACAAATATTTTTTGAAAAGAAATACAACAAATGGATGCATTGAATTTACCTTAGATTGTCAACCAAGCATGTCACTTGCAGCAATTTGAGTGCCGAGGTGGGTGGGTCTTCACCACCCTTGCTCGATATACAGTTCGTTTTCCCTTAGTCACGAGGGATTCTCTCCTTGGCACCGATACTAGTTAATTTTTAGAAAATACATTGCCTAACTGAATTTACAGTGAGTGCAGGCTCCAAATCTATTTCTGTTCAAGTGTTAGGTGACACAACAGGAACCTGCACCCCTATCTTATCTTCTCAAATATGGCGTTCTTACAAGAAGCCAACATTACAGATATTGCAGCACAAACCCTAGCATTTTCATCAGAGGAAGGAGATGCAATTGCAGCAATGTACACTGATAAAACTGATTTTTTAAAACAACCTAACAAACAAGCAAGTGTGAGACAACTTGAATTCTTACTCAGAAAGCTTACCAATATGAATATGCATGCGATAACCCTTTCAGAATACTACAAGGTGAAAAGAATACCAAGGGGACTTAGATTCCTACAGCTACCGACTCTTTGTAAAAACAGGAAAGGCTTCCTTGCGCGTTGGCGCTTGATTCTCAACAAATGCTCTTTCGATCTTATTATTCTCACGATTCAAGAATTGACCATCCACATTGCAGAGATAGAGAAAGATATTAAAGAGACCAAATTATCCCTAGGAACCAAATTATCAGCAACGGCATGGAAAGATACTTTGGAGGAACTTGACACAATGATCAACAAATACAATGACGAATTAAAGGCAACTAAAATACGTAAATTTAAACGTGATTCATACGATTACATCAATGATGAAGTCTATACATGGCCAGAAAAGCTATCAGCGAGGAAGTTTACTCAAAATGCTAACAAACGAATGGGTCAACCAATACAAACTAACACTGATTCATCCACTAGCCTATCTACAAGTGAATCAGAAGCAATACAACAAAGAGGTGATTCATCTACACCGCAAGTTAATGATGTCATTGGAGAGGGTCTTCGAGCTTTAACACAACAACAGCAAACAATTACAGGTGGCATTATTAGCTCGTCACAACAACCTGCAACTAGTGGTGAAAGTACACAAAGGATTACACGAAGTACAATGAGTACACTACCTAAAACAGCTTCACATCCGTTTTTTCAATTGGACCCCTCCGCCGACCAACAAGGAGGGGTGGATATAAGAGGAAGTTGGGAAGATCCGTCCAGAAAGGGGAGAGCCAAGAAGTAGATCTTCTTGTCAACTTGAGTACTAAAACCTTCTCAAAAACAGAACAACACCTTATTAATAAAGGACTGTCCTTTGTTCCTACCGTTAAAGGCAGCAAATTTAACACTAAAGTGGCGCTTTATAAATTTTTCAGGAAAATGTCATTAAAAATCTATCATCATGTGAACCCGACAGAACCTGAACTTGGAATCATGTATCGTGAATTTAAACCTAAAAGCTCCTTTGATCCAGAAGTTAACAACACTGTGCTTACTGCATTCAAAACAAAAGTGACTACTCAATTCAATAGAGTACAGTTTCGAGATACTAAACGCTTTAATTTAACATTTATGGAAAAACAAGCTATTCAAACTCTGAAACAGGACCCTTTTACGATTATTAAACCAGCAGACAAAGGAGGAGCCATTGTAGCACTTAATAAAGAGGATTATGTTCAAGAAGCATATAGACAACTGGCAGACACCACAACATACAAAACTCTTGCTGAAGATCCAACTAAGAAGATACAGAAAGACATTGGAGATATTTTGGACTATGCTGTAAGTAAAAATTGGATAACGACACGTACCCACAAAGGGCTTACACAAAATCACCCTATAACACCAGTGTTATATATGGTGCCAAAAATCCATAAGAATACCAATCCTCCACCTGGCAGACCTATCGTAGCAGGGACGCAATCCATTTTTGAACCTTTAGCAAAGTACGTTGATTCTTTTATCCAACCTCTGATACAAAAATCAACCTCCTATGTACGTGATACTACAGACTTCATTAATCAGATCCAGCAAGTTCCTCTACCACCTGACAATCTGATTCTTGTCACTATAGATGTAGTTAGTCTCTACACGAATATACCACATAGTGAGGGAGTAGCTAATGTGCGCACATTACTGAACAATAGCACGATTACAGATTGTCCTATTGAGTTTGTAATTATGCTTCTCAATATGATACTACATAGAAGCTATTTTCGCTTTGGTACCCAATGGTACCAACAACTCCAGGGAACATCCATGGGATCGCACATGGCTCCAGCATATGCTAATTGTTTTATGGCTAACTTTGAGACAACGAAAATCCTGAATCAACAACAGTGGATACCGCATATTATCAAATGGCTACGCTACATTGACGATATTTGTGTAATCTGGAATGGCTCAAGAGAGGATCTCTTAATGTTCTTATGTCAACTGAATACACTACACAATACCATTAGGTTTACTTATTCAATAGGTGATCCGGCAATTTCTTTTCTTGATACGCAAGTTTGGATTGAGAATCAGAAGTTATGTTTTGATGTATATAAGAAACCAACTGATAGGATGAGCATGTTGAGAGCAGACAGCTTCCACCCTAAAGGTACCATCAATGGTCTTCCGACAAGTCAGTTCTTAAGATTGCGAAGGATAATTTCAAATGACGAGATCTATCTAGTTAAAGCAAAAGAACTAGCGCTGCAACTAGCTACCAGAGGTTATTCGTTAGCAAACATGACACAAGAAATCAACCGTATTGCAACGATTACAAGGAATACACTTCTTCAAACTAAGACTAGAACAACTGAAGAAAAATTGGTCTTTGTGGACCAACACAGCACTAATTCATGGAAGATTAAAAATATCATCAAGAAGAATTGGTCGTTCCTTCATAATGACCCTATGTTACTACAGCTCTTTCCACGAGAGCCAGTGTTTGCATATACCAGACCAGCTAATTTGAAAGACCACCTAGTTAAGGCAGATATCGGTATGAAACAAACAAGACAACAGCTTCTGAAAACACAGAAAAATGGTACATTTCCCTGCCTTAACTGTGGCAACTGCAATGCCATTATCAAAGGTCCACATGTTACTCATCCGATCACAGGTGAACTTATCAAGATTCAAGGATATCACACCTGTATCAGTATGTATGTGATATATGCCTTAAAATGTCCCTGTGGGAAACTGTATGTTGGGGAGACCACACGTATAGTACGAGAAAGAATAAACGAACACAAATCGGCAATTCGTACAAAAAATCCAAAGTCCCCAGTGGCGAGACACTTCAATCAAAATTCACATTCTGTCAGCCAACTCAAGTTCCAAGTAATTGAAGAAGTTCCTGTGATGTCAAGAGGAGGTGACAGAACAAAGAAACTCAAACAAAGAGAATGTTACTGGATTGACCGATTGCAGTCATTAGAGCCGAAAGGCTTAAACGATCAGTTCTATTTAGGAGTTTTTCTATAAAACTGCAGCACCTACATAGTTAACTCAAGTTATAAGCAACTGAAGAAGTTCCCGTTATGACAAGAGGAATCTAAATAAAGAATATGTTACTGGATTGACCGATTGCAGCCACTGGAACGTAAAGGTTTTTACGATCAAGCTTATCTGAGTGGTTCTCTATAATATTGCAGTACTTACACCGTAGAGCATTCTTGAACTGCAAGCGAACTTCTACTGACTAATTGAGTCATGCAGTATTGATGGAGTTAATTATTCGCAAATCTGAGTGAACAGAATGCCTCTTTTATCCTTTCCAGCTCTACGTTTATCAAACATTGATATACTGGGACCATCCTATTGTTCACAAACTGGTGGTTTGCACTGAAGATCGACATTCTGTGATTATACTTTTGTTAACAAGTGTTCGAGTACTGATTATTACAAAAGTATGGAGACTGTTTATATTCATACTAGGCTGTTCGTTATTAGATGCTTGCTACCACACCTTACGTGTTTTCATGTAACATTATGTGATGACATTCTGACTATTAACATCTATAAGGAATGGTTACTTCAATGTTTACATGTATGAACGTGATTCTTCAATTCCTTATCATTATTCACAAATCACTTGTGCACCAACGTTCACAAATGAGTTTATATACTGATTATATCGTTTACTATTCTATTGGTTGTTCGATGTCTGTAATTATACTGTACGTGTTCCTTTAAAGCTTCATGTGACGATAATTGAGACTGCTCACATCTTTAAGGAATGGTTATTTCAATGTTCATACATACAGACGTGATTCAATTTGCTCTTTTTCTATTTGCTTTTTCGATTATTCGTTCTGGCGTCTTTTTAGAGATCGATGTAGTTCGACTACATCCCGTGACATCGATCCAATCGTTATTAACCTACTGTCAGCTTTTTCCACGTACACGTTACACGGACTGGTGCATGCTAGCCCTCTCAGACGCTACGACGATTATCCTTGATAGCACTTGTTATAACCTTGTGTCTACGGCTTCATTTTGGCCTTCTACCTTACGTATATCGGAATATGTTCTTTATTGATGTGAAAAGCCGTGGACACTGTGTGTCCACGACGTTACTAAGGCTCTTCACCTTACGTATATCTGAGAATGCTTCATATCGATATGTCATCATTCGTTATAGTTGCTACACTACATTACCCACAATCCGCTCTTATTCTTCCTTTAACTCAGTCCATCTTTCTATGTTTATCACTTCATGTTTGACTCACAGTACTTAATCGGACGCCGTGTCCGTCCTCCATATCGACTACCCGGAACTTACTGCCCTTCGCTCCTTGGTCGACATGGTGCTCGCTGGCTTCTTGTCCCACGGGTAAGCCCTTGCCTTACTGATCGCTTGAAGTGTGCTATTCTAACGAGCTTGTTCTTTGAGCCGAACTGGTCCTGATTTCTTGCTCCTTCTCCCCATAGCTGTTCCAGCTAGTTTCTACTTTTTGCGTGTCCTCCACGATTTCAGCTTAGCGACGCTAAGGTATGCGTTTTGCCTGTCTTTTGTTTATATCAACTAGACCACTCTTGCTATAAATCGTCTGACGCTGTTTTACCACTTTGTCCCGTCACACAGATTGGTTCTTCTTTCCGTTTTTCTCAGAGTGGTTGAAGATTACCGCATAACCGGTCTCACTCTCTACGTGTCTATATACTGGACCCTAAGCTCTTTAAGCATTTTGAAGTGAGTGTTGCCTCTTGTTACTACATTATGGTACTTACTAACACCAGCTTCCTCTACTAATTTCTTCTTCTGCACTCGATGCTCTGCCACTTGAGTTTCCTATACTAGATTTCTCTTTAACCATAATAAATGAAACAAGCATCTACATTAGTGGCATATAAACTAAAATTTGAGAGAGATGTGTATTATGAGTTACTCCATATTTAGGAGGTTTACAAGCTTCATTGGTGTTTGACTTAGTGAGTGTCTCGCTAATAATTGATTGCTACTGTTGCGGGTTACCGGACCCGGTGTACCCCTCGAGCGGAGGGGGGCCTCGCCTCCCCTCTGCTGCTTGGGCCACACCCTCCGGTTAACCCACACAGATCCCCCTTTTTTTCTCTTTTTTTCTCTTTTTCTCGTTTACACAAAGTCTGCTATGTCTAAATTTACTTTTCAGTTTCAACTTTAGGGTCACACTCATGATGTCTAAGATTGGTCTCCTTGTGAGCATGTATCTATTGCGTTATTGAGGTGTTTTGGAATGTTCACCATGCAATGACAAGTATATAACAAAAAGCATATACAAATGGCCTGAGCACCACATTACATGTATTACTAAAATGTCCTTTTTGTCTCACATTTCAGAAAAACTATTTTTGACTTCCAAATTGACAAACTGTTCTGATGATGGGGTCATTCCCCGAAACGCGTTAACATGGGCCGACCAACAGCCCTGAGTTTGTTGAACTTGAAATAAAAAACTCTTGAACTAGCATGGATGTTTGACTACAAATATTTTTTGAAAAGAAATACAACAAATGGATGCATTGAATTTACCTTAGATTGTCAACCAAGCATGTCACTTGCAGCAATTTGAGTGCCGAGGTGGGTGGGTCTTCACCACCCTTGCTCGATATACAGTTCGTTTTCCCTTAGTCACGAGGGATTCTCTCCTTGGCACCGATACTAGTTAATTTTTAGAAAATACATTGCCTAACTGAATTTACAGTGAGTGCAGGCTCCAAATCTATTTCTGTTCAAGTGTTAGGTGACACAACAGGAACCTGCACCCCTATCTTATCTTCTCAAATATGGCGTTCTTACAAGAAGCCAACATTACAGATATTGCAGCACAAACCCTAGCATTTTCATCAGAGGAAGGAGATGCAATTGCAGCAATGTACACTGATAAAACTGATTTTTTAAAACAACCTAACAAACAAGCAAGTGTGAGACAACTTGAATTCTTACTCAGAAAGCTTACCAATATGAATATGCATGCGATAACCCTTTCAGAATACTACAAGGTGAAAAGAATACCAAGGGGACTTAGATTCCTACAGCTACCGACTCTTTGTAAAAACAGGAAAGGCTTCCTTGCGCGTTGGCGCTTGATTCTCAACAAATGCTCTTTCGATCTTATTATTCTCACGATTCAAGAATTGACCATCCACATTGCAGAGATAGAGAAAGATATTAAAGAGACCAAATTATCCCTAGGAACCAAATTATCAGCAACGGCATGGAAAGATACTTTGGAGGAACTTGACACAATGATCAACAAATACAATGACGAATTAAAGGCAACTAAAATACGTAAATTTAAACGTGATTCATACGATTACATCAATGATGAAGTCTATACATGGCCAGAAAAGCTATCAGCGAGGAAGTTTACTCAAAATGCTAACAAACGAATGGGTCAACCAATACAAACTAACACTGATTCATCCACTAGCCTATCTACAAGTGAATCAGAAGCAATACAACAAAGAGGTGATTCATCTACACCGCAAGTTAATGATGTCATTGGAGAGGGTCTTCGAGCTTTAACACAACAACAGCAAACAATTACAGGTGGCATTATTAGCTCGTCACAACAACCTGCAACTAGTGGTGAAAGTACACAAAGGATTACACGAAGTACAATGAGTACACTACCTAAAACAGCTTCACATCCGTTTTTTCAATTGGACCCCTCCGCCGACCAACAAGGAGGGGTGGATATAAGAGGAAGTTGGGAAGATCCGTCCAGAAAGGGGAGAGCCAAGAAGTAGATCTTCTTGTCAACTTGAGTACTAAAACCTTCTCAAAAACAGAACAACACCTTATTAATAAAGGACTGTCCTTTGTTCCTACCGTTAAAGGCAGCAAATTTAACACTAAAGTGGCGCTTTATAAATTTTTCAGGAAAATGTCATTAAAAATCTATCATCATGTGAACCCGACAGAACCTGAACTTGGAATCATGTATCGTGAATTCAAACCTAAAAGCTCCTTTGATCCAGAGGTTAACAACACTGTGCTTACTGCATTTAAAACAAAAGTGACAACTCAATTCAATAGAGTGCAGTTCAGAGATACTAAACGCTTTAATTTAACATTCATGGAAAAACAAGCTATTAAAACTCTGAAACAGGACCCTCTTACAATTATCAAACCAGCAGACAAAGGAGGAGCTATTGTAGCACTAAATAAAGAGGATTATGTACAAGAAGCATACAGACAATTGGCAGATACCACAACATATAAAACCCTTGCCGATGATCCAACTAAGAGGATACAGAAAGATATTGGAGATATTTTGGACTATGCAGAAAGTAAAAATTGGATAACGACACGTACTCACAAAGGGCTTACACAAAATCACCCTATAACACCAGTGTTATATATGGTGCCAAAGATCCATAAGAACACCAATCCTCCACCTGGCAGACCTATCGTAGCGGGGACGCAATCTATTTTTGAACCCTTAGCAAAGTACGTTGATTCTTTTATCCAACCCTTGATACAGAAATCAACCTCTTATGTACGCGATACTACAGATTTCATTAATCAGATCCAGCAAGTTCCACTACCATCTGACAATCTGATTCTTGTCACTATAGATGTAGTAAGCCTCTACACGAATATACCACACAGTGAGGGAGTAGCAAATGTGCGCACACTACTGAATAATAGTACGATTGCAGATTGTCCTATTGACTTTGTAATTATGCTTCTCAATATGATATTACATAGGAGCTACTTTCGTTTTGGTACCCAATGGTACCAACAACTGCAGGGAACATCCATGGGATCGCACATGGCTCCAGCATATGCTAATTGCTTTATGGCCAACTTTGAAACAACGAAAATCCTTAACCAACAACAGTGGATACCGCATATTACCAAATGGCTACGTTACATTGACGATATTTGTGTAATCTGGAATGGTTCAAGAGAGGATCTCTTAATGTTCTTATGTCAACTGAATACACTACATAATACCATCAAGTTTACATATTCAATAGGTGATCCTGCAATTTCTTTTCTTGATACGCAAGTTTGGATTGAGAATCAGAAGTTATGCTTTGATGTGTACAGAAAACCAACTGATAGGATGAGCATGTTGAGAGCAGACAGCTTCCACCCTAAAGGCACCATCACTGGTCTTCCGACAAGTCAGTTCTTAAGATTGCGAAGAATAATCTCAAATGACGAGACCTATGTACTTAAAGCACAAGAACTAGCACTACAACTAGCAACCAGAGGGTATTCGTTAGAAAACATGACACAGGAAATTAACCGCATTGCAGCGATTTCAAGGAATACACTCCTTCAAACTAAGACTAAAACAACTGAAGAAAAATTGGTCTTTGTAGACCAACACAGTACCAATTCATGGAAGATTAAAAATATCATCAAGAAGAACTGGTCCTTCCTGCATAATGACCCTATGTTACTACAGCTCTTTCCACGAGAGCCAGTGTTTGCATATACCAGACCAGCTAACTTGAAAGACCATCTAGTTAAGGCAGATATCGGCATGAAACAAACAAGGCAACAGATCCTGAAAACACAGAAAAACGGTACATTTCCCTGCCTTAACTGCGGCAACTGCAATGCTATTATCAAAGGCCCACATGTTACTCACCCAACCACAGGTGAACTCATTAAGATTCAAGGATATCACACCTGTGTGAGTATGTATGTGATATATGCCTTAAAATGCCCCTGTGGGAAACTGTATGTTGGTGAGACCACACGTATTGTACGAGAAAGAATAAATGAACACAAATCGGCAATCCGTACAAAAAATCCAAAGTCCCCAGTGGCTAGGCACTTCAATCAAAACTCGCACTCTGTCAGTCAACTCAAGTTTCAAGTAATTGAAGAAGTTCCCGTGATGACAAGAGGAGGTGACAGAACAAAGAAACTCAAACAAAGAGAATGTTACTGGATTGACCGACTGCAGTCATTAGAACCAAAAGGCTTAAACGATCAATTTTATCTAGGAGTCTTTCTATAAAATTATGACACCTACATCGTAAAGAATTTTGGCCTGCAAGCGCACCTCTACCGATTAACTGAGTCATGAAGCGTTGATGGAGCTATCTATCCGCAAACTTGATTCTACTATCTTTTCCAGCTCTATGTTTACTGAATATCGACATCCTGGGACTATCTTACTGTTCACAAATTGTTGGTTTTCACTAAATGTCGACATTCTGGGACTATACCATTGTTCACATTTGTTGGTGCATTAACGTTCACAAAATAGTATGCATACTGATTACATCGATATTATTCTACTCGTTGCTAGATGCCTGTTAGGTTTCCACAGTATGCATATTGATTATATCGATATGATTCTACTCGTTGCGAGATGCCTGTTACTATACTTTACGTATTTCCATGTAGTATCATGTGATGATAACTGAGACTGTTAACAACTATGAAGAATGGTTACTGCAATGATCACACATATGAACGCGACTTTTCAATTTGCTTTATCCGAATATTCGTTCTGGCGTCTCTCTAATGATCGAGGTAACCCTAGTACATCCCGCGTCAACGATTTAATCTTCATTTGACCCACTGTTAGCCCTTTTCATGTACTGGCTACTCGGATTGGTGAATGCTGGTCTTTGCAGACGCTATTTTTTTGACAGCATACGTTAAAACTTTGTGTCTACGTCTCCACCTTGCTATTATTGGAGAATTCCCTTCATTTATGCGAAATCAATCGCTTCTGTATTACAGTTGCCACACTACATTACCCACAATCCGCTCTTGTTCCTTTTTAAACTTAGTCCATCTTTCCATGTTTATTACTTCATGCCTCACCCACAGTACTTAATTGCACGCCGAGTCCGTCTTCCATACCGACTACCCGGAACTAACTGCTCCTCGCTTCCTGGTTGATATGCTGCTCGTCGGCTCGTTGTTCTACGGGTAAGCCTTTGCCTTACTGGTCTAATTGAACCCTGTTACTTTAATGGGATTTTTTCCTTGAGCCGAACCGGTTTTGATTTGATGTCCCCTCTCCCTGTAGCTGTTCCAGCTAGCTTCAACCTGTTGCTTGTCCTCCACGATTTCAGCCAAGTGACGTTAAGGTATGCGTTCTGCTTTTCCGTTGTTTGAATCAGCCAGACAACACCTGGTATAAGTCGTTTGATTACGTTTTAGTATTCTGTCCCGTCACGCAGTATGGCTTCTTTTTCTTTTTCTCTTCATAGTGATTGATGATTACCGCACAACCGGTTTTACTCCTCACACGGCTGTACACTGGATTTTAGTTTTTTGAAGTGAGTGATGCCATTTGCTATTATATAACTATGCTAACAAATAACAGTTCTTTCTATTAATTTCCTTCACAACCGATGCCCTGCCACTTGAGCTCGCTATACCAGATTTCCTTCTCACCATCATTCATAAGTGAAACAAGCATCTACATGAGCTGCATATAATTGAAATATAAGTTAGATGTGCAATATGAGTTTCTGCAAATCTAGGAGGTAAACAAGTCTTATTACTGTCTGACTAATTGAATGTCTCGCTAATATCTGATTGCCACTTGTGCGGGTTACCGGACCCGGTGTACCCCTTGAGCGGAGGAGGGCTCCGCCTCCCCTCTGCTGCTTGGGCCACACCCTCCGGCTAACCCGCACACACCCTGTTTTTTTTCTCTCTTGCACAAAGTCCGCTATGCTAAAACTTAGTTTGCAGTTTTAACTTCATGTTCACGCTAATGATGTTTAGTACCGGTCTCCTTGTGAGCACGTATTTATTCTGATACTTTCTCTTTTTTGTCAGTGTTCATTTTTATAAAACATGATGCAATAACAAGTGTATAACAAAAGAGCATACACAAATGATTTAGTACCGCATTACATGTATTGCTAAAAATGTCTTTTTTGTCTCACATTTCAGAAAGACTATTTCTGACTTCCAAATTGACAAACTGTTCTGATGATGGGGCTACTCCCCGAAACGCGTTAACATGGGCCGACCAACAGCCCTGAGTTTGTTGAACTTGAAATAAAAGAACTCTTTAACTAACATGTATACCTGACTACAAGAAAATTTCTTGAAAAGAAAAAAACAATAAATGGATGAATTGAATTTATCTTGAATTGACAACCAAGCACGTCATTTGCAGCAATCCGAGTGCCGAGGCGGGTGGGTCCTCACCACCCTTGCTCTGTATACATTTCGTTTTCCCTTAGTCACGAGGGATTCAATCCTTGGCACCGACACCAGTAACTTTCTAGAAAATACATTGCTTAACTGAATTTAACAGGGAGTGCAGGCTCCAAATCTACTTTCTAATATGTATAATCTGTCAGGCTACAATCATTTTCAAGACCAGGGGAGCCCATCTCAGATCCCCTATTTTCCAGGCTAGGTG
>JASANK011293733.1:0-12378 GCA_031753695.1 Desmognathus marmoratus | reverse complement strand
TGCTCTCAAAAGAAAACTGTTCTATTCTAGCACAAGCTATAATTGGTACTAAGGTGGATTATTGTGCCATCTTACTTTGACACTTGTCAAATTAATCTGTCTAAGCTACAATGTTTTCAGAACAGGGCAGTGAGGGTGGTATGCAACCTCAAGCGGAGGGATCACGTGACGGAGGCACGTCGGTCTCTTCACTGGCTTCCTGTCAGGGAACGCTTTGTCTTTAGGGTTCTGACCATCGCTCATAAATGCATTTATGGAAATGCCCCAGCCTACCTCAAGTCTCAAATGACGTGCAGAGTATGCTCACATTCTTTGCGCTCCAATACTGCTCATTTATTGGCAATCCCATGTGTTAAGCGGAACGCGCAGGCAAATTGACTTTTGATTCTATGGCTCCTCGTCTTTGGAATGCGTTACTTTTGGATTTACGGGAGATTCAATCATTGGCCTCTTTAAGAAGGCTCGCAAGACATACTTGTTTAGATAGTCCGGCCTGGTCCTGCCTATGATGTTTTGCACCGACCCCTTTTTTTTCCTGAATCGCTGTTTTTACTTAATAGTTTTATTTCTGGTTTTTAACTTGTATATTGTCTGCATTGTCCTATGTGCACCTGCATGCCTACGGGCTCACGGCGCATTACAAATGTATAAATACATAAAAAAGGTTAATTTTAGGTCAGAAGAAAAGAATGACCATCGGCCTCATTATGAGTTTTGCTTTAGTGGTAAAATTTTAGCAAACTCATAATACGGGTGGTTTTACTATGTGCAAGGAGGGCCTGTGTAAAAACACCCGTATTATGAGTTTGAGTAAAACCCTCTTTGAACTTGAAATTCATTGTAAACTAATAATTGGGTAGAATTTACTCAAATTTTACTACTAAAGCAAAACTCATAATGAGGTTGTATGTGTTCTGCCAATCAAATACTTTTTAACTGTGCTAAAGCATTCTGAATATAATTTTAGACATACTGTAAAGTAATAATGACGGTGCTTCAATACTCCTCAGAAAACTCAATTCCATGGTTGAGATATGTAATTAATAATCAGGACAGGTCTCTTTTGGTTGGAGGGACCTCACAGGGACCTTGCAAATCACCCAGGATAGCTATGCACAGTCTGTCCTCTGGTTTAGGTTATGGATTATACTGTTCCTGATATTGTTCTGGACCTGCATTTGTTTATCAATTATGTAATGCGATAGAATTTTTTTATGGTTTTTATTTTCTTGCACAATGTGATACTTTTAAACAGTGCTCTGAAGGTATGTAGCGCTCAAAACATTATTTTTCCATTCATCATTCATCCAATCAGATGGGAAGATTAACTGGAAGACTCTTTACAGTTTTATGTGCTGGCATTTGCAGGAATCCCTTATGCAAATACCAGTGGACCAAATCTGGCACCCAGGCCAGTTTCTTGAAGGATTCGCAGGGTGACATGATTCATTTTGGCCATGTCCATTAAGCATGCACTGCCCTCCTCCTGATTTTCTAGCCTGAGAATGTAGATTTGCAGGCTGCAGTCTACATCACAGGTGCTGCCATCAACAACTTTTTTCTGTTGGTGGTAGTGCTTGGAAAATATTGGCTGCAGATTCAGTGGTGTTTGATGAGGTGTCAAATTCTCAATGCCTTGCTGAACGATAAAGAATCTGCCAGAAAATGTATGTTTTAGAGGTCGCCGTGCTTGTACCGTAACTAAATCAATATGTGATGTTACAGTATCATATAAAGGATTTTAAATAGTTATGCTTAAATACAGGAAACGATCCAATTTACCAAGGTAACTGTTAGACCATTCTTACCATTTATAACCTATAATAGGACCAAATGTTTTTCTTTACCGCCTTAATGATTTCCTTTAAAAGATACATTAAAATTATATAGTAACTCTTTAGACAATGAGTCTGTATGTATTTGTGGAAATGGTAATGAAATTTGGAACATACAGTGCTTTTTTGTTTGCAAATTAATCTGCAGAAAAAACAAAATCCACTTCCCCTTCTGCAAATGTTGTTTTTTAACCAGGTATCCTCAATGTTTTATCTCTGATTAATAAATAATGCAATAATCTTTGTATTGGATTAATATTTATATTCTATACATTATTGCAAGGTTATGTTTAAGATTACCTGGATTAAAATCATATTTAATAAAAATATATACACTCTGATTATGTGATATTATATTAACTTGACATAAATATAAAATATCTGTTCCAACAAGTAAATAACTAAATAGGTGATTAAGCAAATTTATGGGGAAAATCAAAAAATAATGGACATCTATTTAAAAGTACATTATGTGGGAACTGATTAATATTTGCTTGCCTTAATTAAAAACCATCATGAAGTGTGTGAATTATGTGGCAAATTTGTCAATATATTGAAAAGTACTTGTTTACAAAACATTTATAAAATGATTTTACATTTGAAAATAAATTATTTCCTATTCTAATTCTGTGTGGGACATACACTTACCTGAGTACAAAGACACTGTCAGCTGTAGATGTGGTGACTGCTGCTGGCCAACACCTGGAAGTCAAAAAGGAATAAGCATTAAATATAGAGTGATGGCAAAGGAAGAAAAAGGTGAAGGGGAGGAGTAGCCTAGTTAAGTACGAGGGAAAAGAAGTAGATCTAAGGGGAGGCTAAGGATTTAACTTTGGTGCCTTGTCCACATTAGGGGCACATTGGTTGGACTTCAATGTACACTATTCATAAGGTATCCATATGTCCAGCTAATCTACAGTAGGTATGCGAGTCTTGAGCTTGTAGGAATGCTGCACATTATTAGCAAGGCACTGATCTAGGCAGGACTTAGATTTTCCCCTGTGGCACCGGTAAGGTAAACGGCTACCTATGACTGACTGTTTATCTCATGTTGTCTTATTTGTTTCTTGAACTGTGTTCAAATTAATCACGCTTATCTTTAAATGAGCCAGGTATGCTATGGGTATCTCTAGCTAATGTGAGTGCTTCAGAGGAATACCTGCTTAGTTTTCTTATCGCTGTTCTGTAAACCTTGCTGGTTATCTGGCCAGATTTGTTTTGTGTCTTTACAAGTTCAGTCCTATGAGTGTACTTGGTTCCACTACATCTCACATTTTGGTTAAGATGGCAGAGGCTTATGATTGTAATCTAAAAGTATAGGTCCCTTACAAAAATGAGGCCACCCATAAGGCTCACACCGACAGTTTGAAACAACACCTACTCCTCATAGTAGTAGATGTTGTGGTCTTACTATTTCTTATTCTGATTCTGTGAGGGACATGCACTTACCTGCGTCCAAAGACGCTGTCGTTGGTAGGTGTGGTGACTGCAGCTGTTCAGCTCCTGGAAGAAAAAAAGGAATAAGGGTTAGAAATCGAGGAGAAAGAAAGTATAAGGTGAAGGGGAGAAACAGTCACAGAAAGTACAAAAGAAAGAAGTATATCTAATGGAAGACCAAGGTATTAGCCTTGGTCTCTTGTCTACATTAAGGATACTTATGCTGGATTTCACTGATTTTTAAGGTACCGACTGATTAAGGTATGCAAGTCTATAGGTTGTGGCCATGCTGCACATTATTAGGATGAAAGTGATCCAGACAGGGTAATACATCTTGCTCTGTAGCACTGTTAATTTACTTCTAAGTGATTTTGTAAAACGTGGCCATTCAAATGTCCACTGTTTATGCTCATATGCCACAGCTGCATCAAAAAAATGTGTGCACTCCGCATTTGCGAAGTGCACGTATACTCATAAATCTCATGGAGGCTTCCGTAAGATTATGAGTTGAAAAATGGGTATGCAGAGTTCTATGCGCAAAAACGTGCGTAAAACTCTGCATATGCATTTTTCATGCGTATGGCACAGATCCTACGCATAAAATATGCATAGGATCTGTGAAAAAGCAAACGCAGAAGACTAGCATTGGCAATGCCACTAGTCTTCTGCATTTGCATTGTGAATGAAATCTTTGTAAAAAGATTTCATTCACAAAACTTTTCATTCATAATGCTTGCGCGTTATGAATGAAACGTTTTACATTTTGTGAATGGGGCTCTGTGGGCCCCATTCACAAAATGGAAAGTAAAGTTGGTCCCTACAGATCGTAGGGTCCAACTTTACTTTTTTGCGTATGGCACGCTTGATTGCATGCATTTATGATGCGTGGGGGGAAATCCATAATCATGCGTGCCCTACGCCAAAAAACACACAGAGATTCTTCCAGAATCTCCATGTGTTTTTTCCATGGGCTGTGCGCATTTTCATGCGCACAGCCTACAATCTTGCTTTGAGGAAAAAATGCGTAAAAAAATGCATATACGCATTTTTTTACGCATTTTTCTCCTCAAATCAAAACTGATAATAACACTGATAGTCTTTTGACTGTGAGTATTATTGTCACAGATACATGAAGTAAGACAAGGATATATAAGTTACCCTGTGGACTCTGTTTGATCAATGCTAGAAGTCTACCTTGAGGAACTGCACTTGTTCTCTATGCCTCCAAATCTTTACCCGTCTTCATATTTCTGTCATGCCTTGACTGGTTAATGTCCGACATTATTCTGAATTAAACTTGTCATGTCTTTGTTACCATGGTATTTCATGTTCACACTATTTCTTGGTTTAAACTAATCTTGTCTTATTTGTTTCTTGAACCATGTTCAGATTAATAACACATATCTTTGATTGAGCATGATACACTGTGGGCGGGTCCTGTGGTTAAGGTGAGTGCTGTAGGGGAATACCTGTTTAGCTTTCATAGCCGTGTTTGCATTGCTACGTATCTAACCCTATTTGATTTGTGTCGTTCAGTCTTGCAGTCTTGCTTTGATTCTATTAGATCCCCTTTTTGTATTCATGATTACAAATGAGTATTTTCAAAAAGTGTGGTTCCCTTACGACGAGAAAACTCTATGGAACTCAAGCATACAGTTCGATGAAACACTCATACTGCCTGTTACAATGACGAAACTGCACGATGAACTCTTTACCGCCAGGAAACCATTATGTTATTGCACAAGATCTCAGCTTTCCAAGATAATATTGTTACTGTATTTTCTAAGGGGTTTATTATTTTTATGGTGAGTGAGTTCTGAAGTAAGAAACCCAACAGAGTAATTGCATTTGGCGGTTAGCAAATGCCAAAACCAACTAGGAGGAAGGGTAGCTTTTACCTGCTCCACCTTTGTTTAGATGAGTTTCACAAGAGGCTGAAGATAATTCTGCTTTTTTAACATTGTGCCGGTTACATTTTCTTTACAAGGCTTTGATTTACTAAACAGATTCTAGTAAAGGTACCCTTTATTAATTTGTATGCCAATACCCTGCAATGGGCAACCCTGTAAATATTGAATGTTCAAATACATTTCTGATTAATTATGATTATTATGTGGTAGCCTTTGCCTTGCTACGTGAAAGGCAATATGAGAAACAGATTAGAAAAAGTCAGTTATTTGATTAAAGACAAGGAAGTCATTATACACTACTTTAAATGACCCAATTTCAAGTTCTTGCTGCGGAGGTTTTGTGGCCTGACAACCCCTAGATTGCTCTGTATTTAAAAAGTTTAAAAGGAAATCTAGGTACCTTCTTACTTGGTTTAAGTTGAATTTATTCCCTTTAAAGGATACATTGAAATCATATAGTAGATCTTAGCCACTGTGTCTTTATGTATTTGTGGAAATGGTAAAAACAAGGTTTTTTTGCATATGCTTTTTTGGCTGCATTTTAACCTGCAGAGAAACAAAATGTATGTCTCTTTCTGCCCTTCTTGAACATTGTCCAAGGTTAAGTTTAAAATTACCTAGATATATATATATTTACATATAACTTAATAAGTTGTATAAGATTTGTGATTATACAATACCTTTATTGGAATCAACTTGATATACATTTAAAATATCTGTCCCAATAATAAATTAATTATTTAGGTGATTAAGCATATATTTGGGGGAAAATTACTGGGTTGCGCTGAAGGTATCAAATGAGCGTTTTAAAATATTTGTTTATCTTAAAACATTGGACACTTTTTGAAGTAGGTGGGATTGATACATTTTTGGTGGTCTAAATTGACACAATTATAAGTTGTGTTAATTGTGAAGTAAATTTGTCAATGTATTGAGAAGTGCTTGTTGACAAAACTTTTATTAAATGATTTCACAGCTCAAAAAAAGGTATTTCTTATTCTCATTTTGCCTGGGAAATGTACTTACCTGTGTACAGAGACGCTGTTACGGGGTAAATGTGGTGAATGCATATGGTCAGCACCTGGAAGACAAAAGGAATAAGGGTTAGATATCGAGTGAGGGGAAAGGAAGTACAAAGCGAAGGGGGAGCAGTCACAGGAAGTACTAGGGGAAGGAAATCTAATTGAAGACTAAGGCATTAACCTTGGTGTCTTATGCATATTAAGTACATATTTGTTGATAATTCAGCTACTGCCCCAAGGAACTGGTGGCCCAAGAGAGTTGGGCTGAACAATTTGGCTAAAGCCTAATAAAGACTTTTCCAGGGAAATGATGGGTCAAGTGAGCCAGGTTGAACATTGTCCAGTTTAATAAAGACTGTCTCAAGAAAGTGGCGGCCCAAGAGTATCGGGGTGAACAATTTGACTCCAGTCTAACAATGAGACAACTTAAGGGAAGCCTGGATGATAATTCGAAGTGGCCCAAGAGTCAGGGTGACAATTCAACTTCAATGCTGCAGGGACCACTCAAGAAGGAATTCAATGGCGGGTGAGAATCCAGGGCCTGAGCCCAGAGGAGATGATCTAGGACCAAGGAAATAGTGTTGTTCTCAGGGGAGCAGGAGTCTCAAAGGCCATGTGCGTGGTCTGGTTTCAAGCTATTTTGAACTGTGTTATTTTAGGCGCTGGACGTGGTCTACTTGAAAAGGGGTTTGAGCTAAAGGAAAGTTATTTTGAACTGTATTCCTTAGTCACCTGGATGTGGCCTAACGATTATGTTCTTTCACTAAGTCTCCCTGGAGTAAGGCTATTTCAGTTGTGCAAGGAGTCAGTTGTAAATGGAAGGAAAGATGTTTACTTGAAACACTTTCAACACAGAATCCAGAGAATAGAACTAAAAAGGAATCTTGTTACCTAAATTTTTCCCTGGCATGCATATATTTAATTAAGTTTCCCATTTGCGTTCTGAAGAAAATTCATGAAACGCTTAATAAAAGTTATTATTATTATGATGAGGTTTTTTTTTTTTAACCGGATAGGTAGATCCCAGGCGCAAGATCCCTTAGTGTTATCTCTGGAGTTTAGTTATTGAAGAAGTTTGTATATATTTGATTTTAACAGTGTAAAATTAACAATCATAGTCATCCAATGTGTCTGGTGGTTTCATTTGGTCCAGTCTGTCCCAAGTTTGTCCCAAGTACATTAGGTGGTAACGGATTAATTTTTGCGACTCGAAATTGACAACCATTATGAATTATATGAATTATGTAGTAAATTTGTCAATGTATTGAGAAGTGCTTGGAGGGAAAAGATTTATGAAAACATTTTACATTTCAAAATAAAGAAATTCTTATTCTAATTCTGGGTGCGACATGCACTTACCTGCGTACAAACACGCTGTCAGGAGGTAGATGTTGCCACTGCAGTTGGTCAGCACTAGAGCTGGGACGAGCCTGAAATTTCACAGTACAATTTGAGCCCGAGCCGAGCCAGGCAATGATCTTGGGTGTGACTTGCCCAATCGCAAGCATTCAGCACACATGACAGTGAATGAAAACAATGTGTGGCTGTTTTTAAAGGATTCCCCTTCATTGTCCAACTGGGATAGGCCTCTTTTTCTCTCCTCAGGGACTTTATAGCCAAGGGAGAGAGGTGGTGTAAATGTTCTGTGAATCTAGCCTTATATTTTTTGAAAATGCAAGCAGGACTTGCATTCATTCTGGGCCAGCCAACTGGTCATGCCCATACTGTAGTGCTGACAGTGAAGTGCTAGGTTTTCTTTCAAGCTGCTACCTCAAAGAAAAGTTATTGTAGAGCAACTAATGTGTTGGCACCAAACCCTCCTCCTCCCTCACCCAATCCATGTTGCCCCATCTGCTGCTTTGGCCCCTTTTATTTAAAAAAAAAAATACAGGTCCCCGTGGACACAGGAGAAAAAAACAAAAATCTGTGTCATTTAAATTCAGTGTCCTGCAATCGGTGTGATTGACATATACCGTCATTCCCACTCACACACAACACACATTCTACTCAATCTCAGCTCTTCTAAGCTTGGCTCGTCTTACCATCGAGCCAAGCACAAGATTGGAATCGAGTCGGGCTCAAGCCTGCTATGGATCGCCCAGCTCTAGTCAGCACCTGGAAAACAAGAAGGGGTAATGGTTAGACATAGAGTGAGGGGAAAGGAAGTATAAGGTAAAGAGGGAGGAGCAGTAACAGGAAGTACTACGAGAAGCTTATCTAAGGGAAGGCTGAGGACTTAGCCTTGGTTTCTTGACCACATTAAGGGCCCATTTGTTGGATTTCATGGTACACTGATTCACAGGGTTCCTGTTTGTCCAGCTAATCAAGGTATGCAAGTCTGGAGGTTGTGGCCATGCTGCACATTGCATTAGGTCGGCAGTAATCCACTCAGGGTATGAGGTATGGAACTTCCTCTTTGGCACAGGTAAAGATTTTGTTTACCGTGGCCGTTCAAATGTCCTCTATGTACCTGAGTTACAATGTTATCTAAGACGCCCAAATAAAAGGGTCTTACATCTTGGACACTGTGTTCGATCGTTGCTAAAATCTATGTTGAGGAATTGCACCTTATCTCTGTGACCCTGGGCCTTCATCGGTCTTGTTCCTGCCTGTTATTAATCCAGACATTGGTCTTCTTTTGTTTGCTCCATATATAGCCTTGCTCTTAGGTAACCTTGCCTTGTTTGAGATGCTATTGGAATTCCATGTTCATGCTATTTCCTAATTTAAACTGATGCTGTCTCTTTTGTTTCTAATGCATTGTTCAAGGGTCTGCCATATAGGATCCTGTGTTTGATCAATGCCGGAAGTCTGCCTTGAGACACCTGCACCTTTTCTCTCTGCCTCTAAATTTCTGCCTTGTCTGTTTGATGTACAGAGAACTGTTATGTCTTGATTGGTCCTTGTGTGACCTTACTCTGAATTACACTTGTTGTGGTTTCGATAATATGGTTTTTTCTATTCATATAATTTCCTAATTTAAACTTGTGTTGTATTATTTATTTATTGTGCCATGCTAAAGTTGATCGCGCTCATCTCGGACTGTGCTGGGTGCGCTGTGGGGGTCTCTGATTAAGGTGAGTGCTGCAGGCTAATATGGGTTAGTTTTCTTTGCGTTGCTAGTTATCTGACCTTATCTTGTTTCGAGGCTTTACAGATTCAGGTTCAGTCCTAAGGGCTTACACTGGTTCTGCTAGTGCTCCCCTTTTTGGATATGACTGTGGAGGCTTCTGGGTATATCAGAAAATTGTGGCACCCTTAGTTGCGAGAACACTAGGCATTGGGCTAAAGCCAACAACATTTTAGGACAGAACGGCTTTTATGGGGAAAAGAGAGAGTAAAGGAAAGGTTGGCAGACAGGACTGTTTAAAGGGGCCCAATCTCAGCTATCACTATTTAAGCTCTTTGCATTGTCCTTCAAAACTTGCAGTGAAGTGTAATTTGTTATTTGTTTAAAAAATGCTGTTTTACACTAATTGCACGTTTGAAGTAGTGCATTACCTCGACTTCCTATACTTCCTATATGACCTTTTCCTATAATTATACTGCTTTCAAGTGGCGAGCTATGGAATTACACCTAAAATCATCACATTTTAACAATAAAACTGCACAAAAAGAAACCATTTTTCAGGAAAAATAGAAAAAAAAGAAAGTATAGGCAGTTTTTAATTTTCTTTACAAAACAACTTTTTTTGTTTCTCAATTGTGATGACAGGTCCCTTTAAAGTAGGGCAGATGAACTTAGTGTTAGAGTGCACAGGGAGAGTGCTAGCATAGAGGGGGCAACAACAGGAGGATGTAAGAGGGCAGAAACTAGGGGGCAAAGTCAGGGCAGGGGGATCTACAAGTAGACGTCACATGTAGAGGTATACCACAGAGAAGGGAACAAGAGGAGGATGGACGTGGGACAGAAAAGTGGGGACACGGGCAGGGCAGGGAGACGTATTGGTAGCGTTCACAGTGGGCATACCACATAGGGGGCAACACCAGGAATATGGAAGGAGAGAAAAACAGGCCAGGAGAACAGTGGCATGGCACAAACACTACTAGGGGTGTGTACTGAGAGACAGCTACTAAGCGCTTGGAGGTAAGGGGAGGGAAATATGGATATGCAAATAACAATACTACTATGTACTGCATAAATAAGACATGCACTTACCTGCGCACCCAGACGCTGTCAGGCGGTTTATGGGGCAACTGCAGTGGGTCAGAACCTGTAAGGCAAAACAAGGAAGTCTAAGTGACTTGATGATAAAATCCCCGATGTTGCAGCCGGCATTAATCTGTAGTTCAGGTGACAGAGAGGAAGTGATTTTGACACCAAAGTTTTTAGCCAAAAAGCTAGGATAGGAAGGGGACCAAAAGAAAGGGCCAAAATCCAGGGGTCCAGAGTAGACACAGACCAAATCTGCACCAGGGTTTTCTCCCACGGATTTGCAGATTTTCACTGCACCCTGCGGAATTAGGCTATTTTCAGAATCCTCCGAGGATTCTGTCATTCTTTGCCTTCATGCAGTCAGCTTTAAAGGATAAAAAGGGACAGCAGGTGCTTTATGGCCGCAGTGAGTGGAAGAGGTCAAGGTCAGGTTACACATGACTTCATTTAAAGGATGCATTTTCTAGTGTTTCTTCTTGGAAACATCTAAAATATTTTTACAAAATTCAAAACTATTTGATTTTTCACCATCAACTTGGTTAATATCTTTCTTCTTAAATATTGATGAAATGGGCACATTCACCATTGTGCAAGAGAGTTTTGCTGCAAAGAATTTGAGGAAAACTCACAAAAATGGAAAAATGTGCATTTGTTCAAAGTCATCTTTGCGCAATGCACGATGCACTTGTACATATGTGTAAATGGAGTCTCATAGGCCATAGGTATTTCACACAAAAAAGTACATTTCTAATTGCACAAATATATGTGATTCTGAAAGGTGCATTTACTGAAGTGCACAATAGATAGAAATCAGACACTGCAGCACTTTTTGTGTTGATTGTGATGGTAGGGGCCGTTTAAATAAACCAATGTAAGTTTACATTTGTACTGTTATTTCCGCAGATTTAGTCATTTTGCCTGCAGAATTCTACTATTTCCCCGCAGAATTTGGGAACACATTTCCACAGTTTTTTAAAATATTTTTCGGCAGATTTGGACTGGCTCTAGTTATAAGGATGCCCAAGTGAATGCTAGATTTGAGCTTCACATATTCCTTTGGCAGGGCTTAATATCAGCATCAAAGGATGTGAATTTCCTTTTGGGTCGCTTATAACAAGTAGTAAGTTCTTCATGCATAGTTTATATTAATCTGTCTATTTTACCAGAGGAATGGGTCACTCATTTTCTGAAACTGTACTGAAAGAGTGAGAAACACAGCAGTTAGGGCCCGACTGCTACATATTGATCTCACGCTGAAAGTAATGGCACATGTAGGCAAAAAAACTAGAAAGCTGCCCAGAGGTGTTCCCAGTGGCATAGATTAATTCTACCTCCTCTAGCGATCATTTTTTGTTTTGTTGAAGAAATAAAATTCCTCACTGACTAACCTAAACTGCAGCCTCCTGCACTTTGGTTCAAAGGGGGGCAGCCAATGTTAAAGCAATAAATCAATCACTGACAACCCCATTTCCTATCGATTCTGGGATTTGCCAGGGGTGTTACCTGGTCCGCATTTAATTAAATATATTTATTATTATTTATGTCAAGCTTTTGTATAGTGTTGTTAGGATTCGATCTTGTTTGACACCCCAAGTCCTCCGCTCAGCGGTGCGCCGCTACAAACTAGGTTTTAAACATGTCTCACGCAAGGTAAGGTAGCCAGGTTTCTGGCTGAGTTCCCCTGGTTACCGGCCCTTTAAGACTTGCCTGACCTTGTCCTAGTACTTCTGCCTGACTGTTTACTCCTGATGTTCTGACTCGAGTAGCAACTAGCCTTGTCTACAAGATGGCCGCCCTGGTTTTGCTGATTCACTCCTGTTCTCGAGTTCTGGGATTGTTTGCTTTGGTCTGCTGCAGTATAAAAGCAGCCCTTTCCATTCCTGCATTGCTTGTGATCAACGCCCGGATCTCTGAGCCTGTTCCTGTTTCCTGCCTGCCTGTTGTTAGTCTGTATCCTGTTGCTGACCCTGGACTGCTCTCTGACTCTGCTGCTGCCTTATCCCTGTCTGGTACCTTTG
>JASANK011282655.1:0-12480 GCA_031753695.1 Desmognathus marmoratus | reverse complement strand
TAAGCCTAGCCAGGAAGGGACGCGCAGGGATGGGGTGCAGGAGGGGGGACCCCCAGACTCACTAGCTGAGCCCAGGGTAGGGAGTTACCGGCTCCTAGGGACATCGTAGGACCCTCCCGAGGACCCTCCCCACCTTACCATGCTGGACCAGGGGTCGCACGCGACCCCTGCAGCGACTAGGGGCACCCTAACCCCTATGCTACACACTCACATGACCAGCCCAGGGGTCTATTTGGCCCCTAGCTGGCAAAAAAAAAAAACCACGCACACCAGACATACTGTCCTCACAAAGATTACCATCTTGCACCAGCTAAAGGTTTGTAAAAAAAAAAAATGGGTGAAAACCCTATTAAAAATCTGAAGTACAAACACAAAGGAGAAATTTGTTAAAACAGTAACTGCAATTTAATGTAAGCCTGTTGTATGCATGGCATAACGAAAAATGGCATGTTTGGCCTCCTATAAAAGGAGATAATGCACTATAATGTGAGCAGTCAAACATACAGCTGATCTACTATACACGTGCAACAGCAGATACAGCATGGCCATTTCAAATTTCAGATCATTAACTTGATGTACATAAAATAATTGCATCTGATTTCAAGGTTTCTGCTACGCTCTGTACTGAGCCTCTAAGCATGCCTTTTTTAATAGAAAAGAATATTCTCTAACTATTTGTGTAAGGGTGGTACTATCAAATTTTGGAAGACTTACACCCGTGTTTGGAAATCCATTGGAAGACTGTGGACAGAAGTGGATCTGTGAAGGCTTCAGACAGGATGAGCTTCCTGAAAAAGAAGGTGGAGCTCTTTCAGCCTATAGATTGGAAAGGACCACAAATGATCACACCAGACAGCTGAATATTAACGCAATGACAGATTGTCAGCAGATCTAGCATTTCTCTTGAAGGTCAAGAACCCTGTGCTGGCATCCCAAAGCATACATTTGGTGGGGTGGGAAGAGGGGATGACCATAACATAATTGGTCAAATAAATTGAACATATTCTTAAAATATAAATAACTGAACCCAATACAATAATTTGACAATTAAATAACATAAGAAGCCCCCAAATGCAATACAGGGGTTGGGCGTGTTGCCTGTGAGCACCAGTAGGAGACCCTTATGAATAAAATCTGTAGTATACTGTAAGAAAAATATCTCCAGTGTACTTTTTCTACTCTTACCACGAATACCAACAATGTGAAAATCCTTACCTGTGTATATTAGCAGTGGCAGCTGTACTTTCTGTTGGTGTGCATTTTTTCTCTTCGTCCTCTATGCCTATAAGTGAAAGAGATGTTAATAGTTACAATTTGCTACCTGACACGTGCAGTGTGTTGGTAGGGACCCAAGTTATTGGCGGTGGAGAGGTTTTGCAAATAGTAGAGCAGGAAGTACTAGAGGCAGAAAACAGTCCAGCCCCTCATTTTCGCATGCAGATACACACATAGACACATACTGATTGTGTCTAACAGCAGGACACCTCTTAATTCCACTAATCTCCAGTGCAGTTTTTGTACTCTTTACCGCTAATACCAACAGTTACCACCCTTGCAGCTGTAGGCTTACTTGTCCTCACTATACTAGAAATTGTTGTAGCAATAATTAATTCTGACTTCGTATTATTATTAAGTAATTATTTACAAGAAAAAAAATTCCATGGCACACCAAGCTAACGCTTTCCAGATAACAGACCCTAGCCCATGACCTCCGGAGTTAGTTTTTTTGGGGTGGGGGTTTTTGAGCATTTTATAATTGTAGCCTCACACCAAACCCTGAGCTAGAAGAATGATTACCAGTTACAGGATTTACTCTGCTAAACTGCATTATGAAATACAACACTCTTATTACTGTATCTACCACATGAGCACACCATAGTATTATAGAAGGCAACCACCAAGAACACATTCAGCTCTTCTTTTTAACAACTGCCCTTGGACTAACTTTTACAGCACTCCAGGCCATCCACTATTTTGAACCTCTCTTTGCAATTGCAGACTATGTTTATGCTTCCACCTTCTTTGTCGCATGTAATTATGCTTTGCCCTAATTTACTCGTCTGCCTTATCGGGCTAATTAATTTTCAGTTCACTTCCAACCATTACTTTGGATTTGAAGGTGCTGCTTCAATTAGGCATGTGCAAGCTTAGAAAAATATGGGTCAGTCCAGGCTCAGACGAAGCCCAAAGCAAAGCTTGACAATCTCAAGCCTTTGTCAAGCCCAAGCCTGAAAAAAAAAGTCCATCAAATGACCAGTTTCACATTTATATTCTATATTCAGTATTGCTGCACAATTGCCACCCAATCAATCAAAAGTTTATTGTCAAGTTTTACAAAACTGTAACAATATAATACTCACAAATAAATATACAATTACAGTTTGAGAAATACAAATTTAATTGTCATATAGATAAGTAATGCCTTGATTAAAATACAGTCCCAATAGTATTAATGATAATTCTGAGATACCTTAACACTGCCACCCATCATTCATACTGTCATATGTCGGCAGCACGTACGGTGATTCAGCTACAATTTACGTTATCTGTATAACGCTCCATTGCTTTCCAGCAATGTTGGAGGTATTCTAGTTGATTTAAATGGCGAACCAGGAATTCAAATAAACTGTCTTTGATAAAAAAGTGAGAATGATCATAGACAAATTTAGAATATAAGAAATCCTTACCTGCACCTATTAGAATAGCAGCTGTAGTCAGGGTCTGCATTCTCTTCCCCCGGTATTGTCTACGTAGAAGAAAAACACAGTAAATGTTACAATCCATTATCACACATTACATACAGAAGAAGGAGGTGTAATTAGTATATTTGTTACTTTTTTCTATTGTATCTTAAATATGGGATGTAGCACTCAGAAGTAAATGGGTGGGAGTCAGTGGAGGAGCCCAAACAATGCAAATCGGAGTGGATATTGACTAGTGTTGGGGGCTGTTAAAAAGGATATAGTAGTGCTGTTTGAGCAGGTCAGGCGATCAGGGCTAAAATCGCTAATAGAATAGTGGACAGGGTGCGGCTTACAACATGGCATTTGTGGGCGGAAGGTATAGCATAATAGGATAAGAAAAATATTATTACAATAAAGGACAGAAATGTGGAAAGTTAAGGTATGTGTGGACATTGGGGTGCAGAAATGGACTGGAGAGTGGTGGGGATGGTGGCGCAATGATTTGGCCAACATTATGAAGATATGCATTCTAGCAAAAATATATAGTCACCTGCTGTAATCGTATTGTGCACTGGCACCCACACACCATTAATATAAGTCCTTTTAAACATAATTTTGTCCTTGCAGCAACCGACCCCCGCCCGAGACTTTAAATTTAGGCTGAAGGGAACTGGCATTCTGCAGTACTGAACACAAGAAAGCAATTTAAAACACCTCTCCACCACCACCAGTGTCCCTGGAAGCACATAATGTGCAGCTCTGCCATAGGCATTATTGGAGAGGAGGGCAAAAGCCCTAAGTGTCTGGTAATAGCCCTGTATGAAAAGAATAGATATTGTACCCTTATAATTTCAATGGCACACAAATGAGAGCAATAAAAGTGCTTTCAAACTGCATTTATTCCTGACATACTGGGCTGTAGCCCACAGCGTCTTGGAAACCTTGAAATTGAAAGAGAAATTGCTTTGCAACAGAATATTGGAATATATTTTTACTGACCAAAAAAAAATACGCATGTTGGGATTATGATTTTTTATGTATACTCCCTAAAATATATTTTACTCCCAACTTCCAAAAGTAGAGTAAAAAAGTACTCCAATTTCTTTATATTATCTGGAGCTCTAGGCATTGTGCATGGCTATATGTGAGTCCTGAGTGAGAAGGGAGAGGGGTGGCAAACCTGTGAGGAGATATTAAAGTGTAAAGGCCCTTTCTCTCACCTGATTGTAGTGCTGGATAGTTTAAATTACAGCACTGCCGTAATATGAACTATTCCGCAGTGCACACACGGTAGCAATGGAAAGGTCTTTAAACATTCAATACTCTTTGCAGCCCCCCTCCCCGGATAATCTTAACAGCACACTTATGGGTGCCATAAAAGCGCCTTCAGACGTTATTTCATTCCTGGCAGGCTGCACTGAAGCAATGGAGGGGCCTCTACACTTTTATAGTCCTTGCAGCCTCCTCACCCCACGAACTTGCATACATCCACGAATGAAAACATTTGTGGCTATATGCAAGTCCGTGGGGTCGAGGGGGCTGCACGGACTATGAAAGTGTAAAGGCCCCGCCATTGCCTTCATGTGTGCGCTGTGATTTAAAGTTCACGCAGAGCGCACACAAGAAAGCAACAGAATGGGGCTTTTAAGTTTAACGTATCCTCGCTTCTCCCCACACAGCAATCAGTACCTTCTTTCCCCCCACCCCCAAAATCAGTTTACTCGATTTTTTTTTACCATCCACCAGTCCCATACCCACCCTATTATTTACAATCTTTTTTAATTAAAATAAAACATCTCACCTGCACACACAGGAAAACGTGCTGTTTTCTCCACTGCAGCTGTTGTGAATCCACGTGGTCCCGGGGCTGAGTGTGGCTGGACGAATCGGCGCATTGTTGATTGTCCTCAGTGAGTGAGGCTTTGCTTCCCGATGGAATGTGCAAAGCCTCCCAGTCCACTGTCCGCCATCCCTCGCTGCAAAGTACATATCTGGAACAGGGCAGCACATGAAATTGCTGTTTTTTAACGGGCAACCCCTACCTGCATGGCGCTCATCTCACACACATCTCTCCTCGGAGGGACACGGTGCAGGACCATGTGGACTTGAAGGGGCGGAGTTGCCTGTCTTGTCACAGCCAATGAACATGCAGCTTACATCCCATACTGTGGGGAATGATTGCAAGCTGCATGTTTATTGACTGCTTTTGCTTTTTTAAACTTCCTTTCTTTTCTAAAGGAAGTTAGGGACAGCCCTCTCAAAGAAAACAAGCATTGGTTAATACCATTAGTTTTCTGCTTGTGTGTGTTGAGGGAGATAAGTTGGTGATAGGGACACAGTGGGTACACTCTCGAATCTTGAAAGAATTTGCAGCATTTGAACACTTTTTTCCTGCCTCTCATTTTACTATATGATTCTCACAATTGTAAATGTTTTAATATTTCACTCTTAAACTACTTTTGGCAACATGTGCATAATAGATCATTTTTACCTGCATATTATTCTTATTTTTTATTTCATTTCTGACCACAGAAGTCATTTAATCTCAAATTGTCCAGCATGCATTTGGAATTTCAAAAAAATAACGTCTACATTATGAGACATACAATCTTACTACTTTTTGCAAACTATGTTTACGGATTGGAATTTGACTAGATGGAGACTGAGGTGGAGAAATTAAGAAAAATAGGCCTAGCAAGTCCCAACTTCCAACCGCTTTTAAAAGATGCTGCACAGAATGGGGACAGGGTAGGAATCTGTTCAATAAATTGGTTCCACTACTTGAAGTTAGTTTCCTCCCCCTGCCAAAGTTTGGCCTTGGTCGTCACACTGTACACTGTAGTTCCAGGTTACGATTGTTGTTGGCCGGCTAACCCCAGGATAGTGTGTGCACATAGTTGACGCATAGTGACAACGGGCGGATCTGGACGAGACCACAAGTAACAGACCACATTGAAGCCCTATGCCATCTGTTCCCGCACATGAAACGTGATAATACTAATGACGTCTGTTATTGCTCACAATGTAGATTTATTGTGAGCCAGAAGGAGTGCACACTGTGTACTCGTATGGTCGCCATTGATCGGTGTTCCATATTTTTGATATACTGCTCTTGCTTACTTGTTTAATAAGCGGTATGTCCCGGAAAACATTGCAGGGTGTGGAGTTTGTGCTCTGGCCTCACCGAATAGAGACAAACCATACCACTCTCTACACACAATACTTTCAATACTCCAGCCTCAATCAAATACATTTTCAAAACCTTACCTGTGATTTCATCCTTGCCCACAACAAACTGGAGAGCGTCAGTCACGCTTTGCTGTTCTCACCATGCTATTGGTAAAGGTACTGGTACAGTCTGGGTTTGTTGCCTGAGAACTCTAAACTGAATGCTGCTGTCCGAATAAAGCAGCTGAAAGTGTTGTATTCTGGCTGGTCCTCGTTTCAAATTTATGTCTGACAACGACACACACAGAGGAAGCAAAATTCTACTTTCCGTTTCCATCTCACAGTGCAGAAAAAATAAGTTCAGGGCTCTTTGTTGCAGAGCACCGATCCAATTGTTTTTAAGTGAGTTTAAACTGCCTCTTCTTCCTCATTTCGCATAAAGTGTCAAGCTTACTCTGCGACCTTCATGCGTAAATCTGTCAATGGTCATTGCTTAGGCCGAAGGAAATGTTTACCCTAGTGGCGTCGAAAGGAAGGTGGCTATAGCCCTGGGTCTCCTGGCAAAAGCCCTGGTTGTAAACTCAGGGGCTGAATATAATTATTAGCCTTGAGTGACTCAGGGTTAACAATAATATTCAGCTCCATAGTCTACATCTGTGTCACTAATCGCTGCCCTGCATATATTGGAGAGACCACGTTTTGAAATTAGGGTTGGGATTGGGTTGAAAGCACTAGGATTTTACCCACTACGCTACCTTACAAATGATTTGGAATGGTTCTTCAGTTTCTATGGCCCTGATTACGAGTTGAGTGGTAAATGAAAACTGTCTGTGAAATAGTTTCACAGACGGTTTCATTTACCACTCAATTCATAATCAGGGCATTTATTTTTAGATAAATGGACGCAAATGCTAGAATTTAGGGCTTGTTATTCATTCCCATACTCTGGGGCTGATCCACAAAGAAGTTACGTGCTGTCTCTGCTGTAACTCCCATTGACAGCAATAGGACTTTCCCCAGGTGTAAAAAATAAGACACACGCAACTGCTTTGTGAATCAGCCCCTGTATCTTTAAGGGGGAAAACTTTGAGAATTGTCAGTGCTCTGAGCATGATTTATGCATGGTAAAAAACTGCATTCTCAGGTTTGTTTGTTTTTGGTGGGGGAAGCAGCCAAATTTGTCTCTGCCCGGGGTGCTATGTGAGGGGCTGTTCCACAAAGCAGTTACTGGCTGTCTTAACTGTGTTTCTGCTGTAACTCCTATTGACAGCAATGGGAGTTACACCAGATGTAACATTAAGACAGTGTGCAACTACTTTGTGTTTGTGCATCAGCCCTTTGCTGTTTTCTCTTGGCCTAACTATCTGACCTACTGAAATACTGCTGCAGAAGTGCATAGCAGTGACCAGGGCCAGCCTTTGGACACATGGCGCCGTGGGCGAAGACCAACAGAGGGCGCCCCCCCCCACCCCGTCCCCATAAAATGTGAAACATTTGTTCAGCATATTATTCTTGTGCTTTTGTTTGTGTTTGAAAATTATGCAAAGACAGTACTAATGTGCCTCAGTTATTTTTATTTCCTACTGTCCCCACCAATAGCCAGCCCTTTATATTACCAAGAAACACATTTATTTTCTGATTATTTTGGAAAAATCACGCTGAAAAATGTGTAATTTTGGCATTGTTTTTTCAAAAATTCTCTCATAGTGGAGAACCCACTGTCTCCCCCTTCCTTGATCTTTTACAAACCTAGCAACACCCCTGGTTTACCCACACGTCTACAGACAAATGTTAACAGTGCACGAGTTTGATTCAGCCACGTGATGTGAATGCTGATTTTTGCTTGTGTATCCAATGAACAGCGTTTCCAAAGAAAATTGTGATCCGCGTTCACAGTTCACTTGGCGGTGCTCTGCCTCTGTGATTTCTATGAATCTCGCTTTGTGTTCATTTATGTTTAATAGTAACATTATCTTTCGTGGTGACACCAGATAAAACCAATATTATGAGAACGATCGGAGCAGAGAGAAAGCGGTTCTAGAAAATTCACAGGCGTGAGGTCTTACAATGATTGCCATCCACGTTTATCTTTACATTGATAAAGAAAAAATGACCAAAGTTATGGAAACAAAAGTGGCGTGAGCCGTTTGGACAGACCCTTGATTCGCTGGTTATTCTTTAAGCTGTAAAAAACAATTAAAGTTAATTTACGATTTCTAAAAAACAAAAGTGGCGTGTTTCCAATTTTAGTTGGAGAAAATGATGAAGTGCGAAGGGGGGGGGGGGGGAATAGGAAAAGGGGATCTGCAAAGTACTTCTCCCATATGGAACATTGCGTTTACAGTTAAACGCAAGTTTCTACTAAACCTATATGTAGAGGTTTTAACCACTTCCCACACGGTTCACGTGCAGGTGGTCACGGGAGCTGAAAGGGCAGAGCGTGCACTGCAGAGCCTGAAGCTTCAAGAATGAGTTTATAAGTGGAACCCAACCTACATGCAGCAATTACTCGTGCAAAACGTGGCCTTTTGTCCCTTTTTTACGGCCCTTATGGCGGCCGCTCTTGCTGTGGGCGCACTGTTTACACTCACTGATTCTTCATGTGCTGCTATTGGGTTTCGCTGGGCCTGTTGCGCTTACTTTACCTGAAAAGGGGGGCCCTGCTTGTCATGCACAACTGCCTCTGCTGCCCCCCAAATCCCCAAACCTCGGAGTATGCCGAATACTCTCTCCGGGAGCATGCTGTTGTCTGCCTCGTGGCTCTGGGGTTCAGAGAGGAGATGACCTTAGCAACTGTTGCTAGCTCTCCCACAAAAACAAGCCCAAATGCCTGACAAAATAAAAAAAATAACAAAATAACAAACATTGGGCAATTCCAACTGTTTCCTGCTAGTTGGAAATCATTTTTAATTGTGGGGTGGTGAGAGTGATTTTATTTTACAATTCTTTATTACACAAGTTACACATAACAGTCACATTTCCAGGTTTTCAGGAGACGCAATGCTTATAGATCTGTCTGCTGTAATAAAATAATTTCAAAAGCCACTTTATTGGTCCAGTCCGTATGCTGTTAAGATAGCAGCTATGCAGAGTGCATTTTCTACTCTTTTGATTCGGGGTAATTGACTACAGATTCCTGGTTTTAGCCCTGTTAGCCCCCTCAAGCTATGCTTATGCCCGTTAATAATAACACCATTTTATATTTTAGTTCAATATTTTTATTGATATTAATAATATAAGAAAATTGAAAAGCTATTATAAAAATGTCAAATTCTGAGCAAATTGCAGAGCTGGGTAAATAAATGAGGTAATTAAAAAGTTGTAATAAAAATGTCAAAGTTGCCGGTCCAGGCCCAGTCTCCCCATCCTCATTTCTTTCCGCAATTGGTTTTGCCCCAGGGAAGGTAACAGTGAATGAGGCACTTTCAATCCACTCTACTGCGGGCAATTCTGTCATTTTTTCTGAGTCACTGCATGCCAGTGATATTTGGTTCAATGAGGCTCATTTTCACCTGCCAGGGCAAACTGTTATTACAAATGAAAATTTGGATAAGGCAGTAACTCCCTGCCTCCCTATTGTTAATGCGGCTGTGTGCCCCAGGCAGCTGATTAAACCTTTGTTAAGTGAAATGCAATTGGTGAGTAATAGTTTGTCCCAGTTATTGCTAGGGCAACAATGTTCACAGGAAAGTACTATGGATTCAAGGTGGCAAATGGAAAACAAGACTTATTGACAAAGCTATCTTTAATTAATGTGCATAAAAGAATTGATGATCTTGGAAAACTGATTACTGAGATGAGGACAGCACAGGTTGTATTGCAAGACACTAGTTTACATGCATTGAAGAATGCTCAAAAACGAATGTTGATGGGGAAATATCAGCCGAAATTGACATATTCTAATCAGACTGACCCTCTTGAAGACTCTGTATTAACGAGTCTTAATAAATTGCATGTCGAAAGTAACGGTATTGAGAGTGTTGAACCGACCTTGGTATTAGTTGAGGGTGGTATTGTGTCAGGGGTTCCACTAAACACTAAAAGTAATTGTGCACTAAACCCAGAATCACAGATAATCACAATTGTGCATTTTCCCATTGAAGACTCACTATCTTCTACTCAGACACAAAAAAAGCGCAGCGTTGCTGTAGACCCCAGAGAAGGGAGAGCTTTGGCACAGAGAGGATGAGCAGAAATTCTAAGAGAACTCTGACTGACACGGGAAGAAGTGAGCTTAGGGATCCTGGTACAGCTGGAACCCATAACTGGAACCTTGCAATACCCGTGTTTACTCTGACGAGGTTAAAAACTGTTACTGACGGTTTAAGTGAAGGTGAGCAGTTCAACTTTAGTCGTGGTCGGCCGACAGAAGGGCCAATCTGTCACGGTGCTGGTAGAAACCCTAATTGCTGTATTATAATGTTACCGACTCACCCCCTTGTAGATAGGAGTGGGCAGAAATTCTCTCTAAATAGAGGCACTTTATTACATCTGTGTAAAAAGGTGCAGGCTCTGAATCATGTGACTTCTAATTCTCTGCTAGGGGTGGATTTGTGTTTGATGCCAGGAGAGTGTATAAAGCGGCAACTGTGTTTTCTTTTTGCTCTCCATACTTCTGTGAGTCGCTGTATTGTACTGAGAGAATTTGGGATTTATATTGATGATAGTCTGGAGGGCTTAGCTCCAGCACTGAAGGAAATCGATGCATCCTAAACCCTAAAAATGGATCACGGGCTAGCAGGGGGTCTGCATTTCCACATCTTGTACCATGGCACCAATACAGTGAAAGGCAGC
This sequence comes from Desmognathus marmoratus, assembly GCA_031753695.1. Taxonomy (NCBI): domain Eukaryota; kingdom Metazoa; phylum Chordata; class Amphibia; order Caudata; family Plethodontidae; genus Desmognathus; species Desmognathus marmoratus. The sequence goes on along the minus strand of JASANK011282655.1, from coordinate 1,834 downwards.
TGTCCACTGAAGTTAGGGGTATCGGTGGTCTGTTGAGGTATTCGGATTTACCAACAAAGCATATTTATGACAATTAGCAATTGGATGACCTTGAATTCTCTGTATTAAGTCACCAACAGATTGCCTTTGAATGTGTTCAACTTTGCTCTCCTTTGTCATCCTTCCTTTCTTTCTTCCTTCCCTTCTATCTTCCATCTTGCCCTTCTTTCTTCCATCCTTTCCCTTCTTTCTTCCATCCTTCCTTTCTTTCTTTCATCCTTTCTTCCATCCTTCCCTTCTTTCATCCGTCCTTCCCTTCTTTCTTCCTTCCCTTCTTTCTTCCTTCCTTCCCTTCTTTCTTCCTTCCTGCCCTTCTTTCTTTCATCCTTCCCTTCTTTTTTTTTATTATTTTATTTTTTATTATTTCCGATACATAGAACAGAAGCAACCACATAATAAACAAAATAAGAGCCAACGAAAAATGTAGACAAAGAGATAAGGAGAAGGAGGACAAAGAAGAAAAAACCACAATTATAAACAATACATGTTAATTAGTAAGATTCATCTTCGTTTAGGGAGTCCAAATAGTCCGTCAATGGACCCCAGACCTTCAAAAGTCGTCGAACATTGCCTCGGCGGAGAAGAATGTTACGTTCTCGGATGTAGAAGTCCAAAAGTTCATTGAACCAGTGAGAGGTATTTGGTGAGTCGGTATCCTTCCACGCACGAGCAATCAATAGCCGGGCAATAGTAATTGCTACAAAAAGGAAGTCCTCCTGGGGGGGATAAGTAGGCTCTGCAATGCCGAAAAGGCAAAAGCGAGGCAAAGGTGTCAAACGCATCCTGCATATTAAGCGCAACAGATCAAATATGCCTGATCAGTATGTTGTAAGTCGTGAACAAGTAAAAAACATATGAATAATATTAGCAGCAGGAGTAGCACATCGAGGACATGACGCATCGATGTTTAAGCCCATTTGATGTAATTTATAGGGTGTTACATACTGAAGAAAAAGTACCTTATATTGATTATTACGTAGATTCGCGGGCATTAAAACAGTGAAGCTTTTCTTTAAAATGGCATCAACAACATGTAATGTAACATCACCCCCTAAGAGGACATTCCATTTGTTAACATAGTGAACAACATCCGACTGGGCCTCGCCAATAATTCTTGCATAATAAAGTGAGATCCGAAAGCTCTTGTCAAAGAAAGGAACCAGCTGAGGCACCGGCCTTATGGTAGACCAAACTACCCCACGCTGAGACAAGAGCGCTCAGATCAGCAAGTATTTAAAGAAGCTCCCCCGAGGCAATAAATATATTTCGGCCAGCTGATCAAATGAATAGATCACACCCTGATTACAAAGCTGACCAATACTTTGAATACCCATAGTCTCCCACTGTTGAGAGATAACATCGTTGATTTGTAAGCCAATATCGGGATTGTGCCATAAGGGAGTGTACCAATTAATAAAGGGGATGGCCATTTCTTTAAGAATCCCTTTCCAGGCCAGCTTGAGGCCCCTAAAAAAATGAGTAGTCGAAGAGGGTTCCAAAAATTTGTTAATAAGTATCAAGTTAGGGTGACTAGATGGAAGTGAAATATCGAGAGGATATTCTCCCACATTATTTTCTATCGAAACGGCCAATCTGGAGGCCATAGCAGCCAAATAGTAGCCTTGGAAGTCAGGAGCAGCAAGTCCCCCCCTTCATATGGTAGCCTTAGCCACTTGTAGGCCCTACGTGCCTTCTTGTTAGATAGATAGAAAGATAAATTGATATAGCGCGCTTATCGACGAAACTTCAAGGCGCTCCCTACCCCTAACCCACCCCCACCCAACCCTAAAAAGGG
>JASANK011271584.1:0-12542 GCA_031753695.1 Desmognathus marmoratus | reverse complement strand
AAACCACATTCTGCAATGCATCTGCACAATTGCAGAATCCCTGTGGCCCCGAGTATAGTCTATTTATGATAGCGTAGCGACAGTAGCCCTATAGTTTAGTTAAAACCATTGAATATTTTTCAAAAATTGGCCAGTTCATAATCTTTGAACTCTTTGACGGATCTGCGTTCAAAAATTAGCTAAAACATGGGTGGGCCAGCTTTAACTGTTGTCGCTAAGTTGCATGGGCATCCATTCTGTTGTATCAAATGTAAGAATGGACGAAAAATACAGTTTTAACTAGATGTTTCTATTGACTTAAGATAGTGAATATGCCAATTTTGGCGTTGCGTGCCCGGCATGAATTGCCCGATGCATAGTCACCAAATTGATCTTTAAAGTGGGGGCAGCAGGGTAATGGATGCTTTTGTTGGTCTGGTGAAAAAGCGTTCCGTTGTTTATGTACAGTTTTGTGCAGAGCACACCTGGTGCCCTCCTAATGTTCTATTTGAATATCTCCTCGAATGCTTTGCTGAATTTTCAATAGGTTTGCTCACAGAACCCTTATCAAAAATCTCAGATGGACATTAATGTGCATACAGAAGCAACCTCAGTTCATTTGTCCAGGGCATGATGGATGTGATAAATTGATTGATTACCACAACCGTGGCAATTGCACCCCCGGCTGTGCATAAAGGTGCACAGATGACTACTGGGCACCATTAGGGAGCCAAGTGGCCACCTTGGAATGCGTAAAAGTAGCACTTTTACGCATCAGTCCTGTGGCACCCTTAGACACCTCAGGGGTCTCAACTGACCTTTGGGTGAGGGATGATCCCTGGTAGTGTCCCTAACCCCTTTTAGGGGGCCTAGGTGCCTCAGCTCTGTCATCAGCTAGTGGTTACAGAGCAGCCCCTTTCCTCTGTGCTCCTGCCTGAGACTGACTCCTTAGGACCAGTTCTCAGGGTGTGAGATGCTCCTAACAGAGTTCCCAGGTGTTTCCTACCTGCGGCTCACTAAGTTTAATGTAGGTGAGGCATGTGCAGTGTGGATATCAGGGAACCGCTTGTGCGCCTTTGTTCTACTTTGCCAACATAGAGAGTGCCCCTTTCCTCAGTACACCAGACTAGGTCAGTAGTATATACCCCCTCTAAGACTCAAACTCATTCTGACAGTTTTATGACCCTTAAGCCCCGCCCCCTTGAGCAATTCCTGGAATGTGGAAAGTATGCAGCTATGACGTCATGGAGCAGGCCGTGGGAACCAGAAGTCCTGGAATGCGGAAAGTATGCGGCGAGGTCATCACCGGTTAGGGCAGGTGGGCCCAAAGTCCTGGAATGCGGTAAGAATGCGGCGGTGACATCACCGGTTAGGCCATGGGAACTTTTGAACCAAGCCCTCCTGAATAGTCCATGATATCATGGTGTTAACACATTGCTGATGAAAAGCAGCGTGTAGATTTTCAGTACAGCGGTCACACAGCTTGTGCTATATTTTAATGAAATATCAGGGCTGTGTTAGGGGTACACGTGATTGTTAAAACTCAGAAAATAAAAGCAGCAATGCATTTTTCAGTACAATGGTCCGCCAGGCGCATGTAGTGTGCTATATTCTAATGCGTTACTCATGGTGCTAGAGGGCTCATGCGTTTTGTCAGATCTCTGAAAAGTCCAGGCATTTAAATATTGGGTTCATGCAGACATTTGAAGTCAGTTACATTACAGTGTAACATGCAGTTGTTAAAACCCTCCGCTAGCAAAGGGTATGTAAAAGTGAAAATATTTCTAAAAACACTTCATTTTTTCTCAAGTGTGTGTGTCCCACAAGCCCACTAGAAGGGGTTTATAGTCTAATGTGATATTCACGCTGTTTTGGGCTGGCAGGTTCTGGGAACAAAATGTCTTCTGCTTTTAAAATGTACTGCAACGCACTCATTTAGCAGTGGTCGGTGAGCAGCAGTGTGTTTGCGAGGCTGAAGTCATCCAAGCGCCAGGCTGTGAAAACAGCTCCTGTTTGGGGTTTGGAATCCCTGACCATTAACGCGCGTGTGACTCCCCTCCTCAGGGGTATCCCGTCCCCCAGCTGGAGGGTCCGTTATGATGGGTTATGACAAGACGCCTAGGCGACAGGACACTGACACATCAGGCAGCTGTTTGCCCCGGGATGCTGCAGGCTGCTTAACGGTGTTTACCCATGCTCGGGCTCGCAGGCCTGCGTCAACACGAGCGTGTGAAGATAGCGGGAGCAGGCACCTGTTGTGTTAAAAAAGGCTATATTCATATTTCTGCCGCATATAAACAGGTGATATAAACAACTATGGGTGGGCATCTAAAAGAAGCGGTAATCCGTAGGTGGGGGCGACCGCCCATGCATTCCTTACTGCGAAGGAATGCGCATTCCCTAGTGCCTCGGAGCTGGTGTTGTGACAGCTATTTTGGGAACACCGGGTCTGTGGGGTGTACCCGCATTACAGACAGCTGTGGGTGCGCGTCTATAGCGCCGTGCATTTTTAATATTGGGTGCATGCAGACTTTTGAAGCGAGTTATATTATGGTGTAATATTTAGTTGCTAAAACCCTCTGCTACCAAGGAGCTGTAAAAGTGAATCTTGCATTTTTTTTTTTTTTTTTTAAATAATGCAGGCATGTAGAAATTTGTAGGGGGTTATATTCTGGTGCAATAGCCAGTCACGGTGGCCAACCACATTAACAACTGCTCTTCATACGGGCTACATTTAAATCTAATAATGCGTGTGAGCAGGGTTCACAAGAGGGCTACATTTTGTTTAAATCATGTGTACATACAGCACCCCTCCTTAACAAACATTATGGATGTGTGTTGTATTTAAATCTAATAATGGATGGGTGTTTACCACGCTCTGAAGATAAAAAGTGCCTTAATTTTATATTTTATTTCAATACAGCGCACATACACAAGTCATTAGGGGGTATTGCACTCTGCTCAGTTGTAATCTTAATTGTATGAAAATGGAGCAATAAAAGTGGTCTTGAATTTAAAATTCTTTGTTGCTTTCAGAGCTCCAAAGCAGTGTCTTGAAATCCTAGAAATCACACCCCATACACATACTGCGGAAATGGACTCTGTACAGTTGTAATCTTAACGGTATGAAAATGGAGCAATAAAAGTGGTTTTGAACCTCTAATCCCTCGTAGCATTCGGGGCTGCAAAATACAGTGTCTTGGAAGCCTGGAAATTCTGGCGCCATAAACCCACAGTGGAAATTAGACTCTGTGGTGCTGTGATCTTAATGGAATGAAAATGGAGCAATAAAAGTGGTTCTGAATTTACAACTCTTCGTAGCATTCGGGGCTGCAAAGCATTGTGTCTTGGAAGCCTAGAAATTACACCACGGGCACATATAATGGAAATTAGACTCAGGGCTGTTGTAATCTTAACGGTAAGAAAATGGAGCAATAAAAGTGGTTTTGAATATAGAATTCTACGTAGCATTCGGGGCTGCAACAGAGAGCCTGAACTGGTTAACCCCCTCCCCCGTGAACAAGGCCATTGTGGTGTCACACACTCTATATATATACATATTTCATTGAACAATACATATATCAATACCCACAACCAGAGCTCTTCTTTTAAAAGCATAAACAATAATATGGTAAAAATCAGGCATGTTACATTACAGACAAAATATAAACGTGTGCCTGAATACAGAGCATCACTGTGAAATACTTTTAGATGCAGCTAATGTTTGTTAGCGTCACACCAAGGTCCCCCGCCCTGACTCTCGTGACACATTAGGCTACTTCCCCAAATCTGTTTGTTTCCGTCACGACTAAGACCCCACAGCCTTTTGTAAACAGACTGTTATGCAGACCGTGCCGTAGAACAAGTCGGTCTACGCGGCCACACCGCTTCCTATAATAGCAGCTTATTAGTGCCAGTTCATAAAAAAGGGTGATGTAAAAGCTCTTAACAACTAGAGACTTCTCATCATATGTGATACTATGGGGAAAATCTATGACAACTAGCAAATTGCCAAAATTCAAAATTCGATATCTGAGTTTAAATTGATTCCAGCATCTCCATCAGGGTTTAGGAAAGCCTATTCAATGGACCGTAATCTTCTGCAACTTGTCTCTTCAGCTAATGTCATAGACAAAGCAAATGTCTGAATAAGCATGTCTGTTGTGTTATTGATTTTTGTTCAGCTTTTGATTTAGTTCACCATAATATTTTATTGATGAAATTATTGAAAATACATATACTGTGGGAGGTGTTATAGCTTGTACAACAGTTTTATACCGGTACCTGGGTGGAAATGTACCACCCTCGTTCTAAAACCAGGCTATATTTTTTATCCAACTTTATTTAAGTTATTTTTGTCTGATGAAAGAATGAATGAATGAATGAATGAATGAATGAATGAATGAATGAATGAATGAATGAATGAATGAATAAGGTTTTTATTGGGTACCAAATTAAGGACCAGCTTCTAGGCACAGCTGAAACATGCAATGGAAAATTTAAAATTTTAACAGTAACAGCACCAAATGCAAAATTGCACATTGTAAAAAATCTTGCACCACCTTCTCTATGCTCCCCCAAGCTCAGACACGATATGAGACACTACCTGTTTTCTCTTCTTTTTCTTCACCACCCATATGTGGAGACCCACAGGACCGAAGATCATATTAAGCCACAGATAAGAGAGTAACCCCAGACACACATTTCTAAAATAAAAGGCTTTGGTTGTGTCTCTGAAGTTAGCGGAGGCTGAGATATCTTTCAGGGTCCGTGGAAGGTTTATTCCAGTCCCTAGTAGCCTGCACAGCAAATGGCCTATCTCCTGCCCCAACTTTTCTGAACCTTGGAATGATCACCTTAGTCTCATGGATGACTCGGCACGTCTGAGTGTGGATGGACAGATGGAACCAGGCACACATATAAACGGGTCCTATCCCGTGGATAGCTCTCCAATCCAAACACACCAACTTGAGCTCAATTTGTCGAAAAATTGAGATCCGTCCAAGGGTCCACCTACCAGCTGATACATCCTCCCGGTGTCTTAAAGAAAAAATGAGTCTTGCCATTCGGTTTTGAGCTCTCTGTAGGTGCTGGCAGTCCTTGATAAAAATGTCCAAATAGATGCTGTTACACTTTGACAATACTACTGCCTAACAGGGTTTTTTGTGACTGTGGTCCAAGAGAGGAAAGAGCAATGCAACTTTATTCAGCAGAAGGTTGGGGTACTGCGCCGAATATGTCACCGGCTGCACTGCATTGAGTTGGTCCGAGATCTTCACACCCCAACGATGAGGGGCATGGAAAAAGGCAAAGATACTAGCTGCAGAGGCTTCCCCACAAACAGGATCTCGGTATTGGTTCCATTGACACAGAGCCAATTTTCCTGCATCCATGCCAGTACAGCAGATAAACAGAAGCTACCATTCCACAGTCTCCAGAAGTCAGATGGAGGTTTACCACGATCTGATGTCTGGAAATGGAGACCGGCATGCTCAATCATCTCAGTGAGAGGGCAAACATAGATGTTGAACAACACCGGGGACAAGGTGGAGCACTGTGGAACCCCACAGGTCACCAGCGGTCAGTCAGACCAGGCAACGTCCAGCCTTACCATCTGCATCCTCAGCCAAAAAAGATTGCACCCAATGCAAAGTGGGCTCTGAAATAACGCCCACCTTTAAGAGGCACTGAAGGAGAATGCCATGCTCAACAGCATCAAGAGTGGCTTCGAGATGCAGCAGGATAAGAGCGACAGGATGCTCATATGTGGAATATTGAGGAGGCCACAGAAACTGTAATAAGTCATTCAATGCTGGTCAGATAGCACTATAAGTAGAGCACTTGTTCTGACATCTGTGCAAGCCTGCAGTTGCAGGTCCAAATCCCGGCAGGGCCCACTCAGCCCTTCATCCTTCTGAGGTCAATAAATTGAGTACCATGCCAGGAACACGCTGTGGGGTAATGATGTCACCATTATTATCAGTTCTTCGAAGCCCATGCAATACGGCTGTTGAAATAGCTGATTTGCAGTGTGTTGGTGAAGAACTAATGCCGGTGGGTGACTGGTTTAAACATGTAGATCTTGGTTATTTGCAGAAGAACCATTGGAAGTAGATTAAAACAGTGGAGACACAGGCGGCTGCTTGGAGTTTATCATCATTGAAGGTAGAGCGTTCGTTCACAGAGCAGTGTGCTATTAGGGTACGAACCTGACACCAGTTGGTCAGAAAGGGGTGTGGAAGAAAAAAGAATTTGCTCTTTAATCATATTGTGAGACCGGCGTACACAGAGTCCCTATTTTGGAAAATGTACTCTGCGATGGTTTAATCTGGGGCAGCATGCAAAATGGAGCAATAAAAAGTTTGGTACTGTAAATTGCTTGCAACATTCAGCCAAGCATACCAGGGAGTCTCTGAAGGCTAGACGTTGTTTTCTGTATACTTAGAGGACTAATTGTACGAGGAAGTGATTTTAAAGTTGAAAGCAATCATAGCATTCATGGCTGTAACTCCGCAACAGACGTATTCAGGCTGGATGGTATTGCGTGACATTGGCGCATGAAAGGCGGTGTGGTAGTAACGCAGCTGTAATGCAGACAGCATGCAAAATGGAGCAATAAAAATGGTGCTCCACTTTAAAGTCTCAGCGGCATTCAGGGCTACAAAGAATAGTGTCTAAGAAGTCTGCAAATGACTCTACGTGCACTTAGAGTGTAAATTGGACACCGTACTGGTGTAACCTTAACGCTTTGAAATTGGAGCAAGAAAAGTGTTTAGAACTTAAAACCAATCAGGGCATTCAGGGTGCAAAACAAGGCGTCTCAAGGGGTTCTGAAGGGCTGCGCGGGGCACTGGATACTAGAGGGATAAATTTGCTGTTACTCGAACATGTACCTGCCTTTACAGCACGGGGTTGACGGGCCAGCGCCAACAAGCGACAGATAGTCGTACACAATCGTTATCCAGATACCCGCTAACAGAACATTGAATATAAAAAGTAACATTTTCCAATGCATCACAAATCACACCGAATGCAGAACACTAAAAACGTACATTTGAAAATCAATGATAGGAAAAGCAGGGGTCATGGTCATTGTCGCACCAAATATAGGTCTAGCGACATGTTAGAAATCACCCTCATAGTCGCGGCTGGATTCACAACTTTCGGTGGTAAACTATGTGTGTGTAATATTTGGCGGTGTGAAGGTGTTTGGGCGTGGACTTGTTGCACAGTTGTGTTAAGACATAATCTGTGGGTTTTTGGTTTTTTTTTGTTGTTGTTTTTTTACATAGAAAAAGGGAAAGGCATTGAGGCATTAATGTCACATCAGGATATTTAATTTTAATTATCAGAGTGAAGCACATGACCGAGCTGGATGTATTCGCGCAACATACCAGACTGATAGCTCAAAAGGATGATTAATGGGCCTGCTGCAGACATTTATTTGAGACCTACAGTTTACAGATGTTAAACCCAGGAATTTGTTTTTCTAGATTAAAAGACCTGATGCTGATTTTATGCCATGCCCAATGGTCAGTTCAAAAGGGGAAATGCACAGGCTGGCGTGGTAACCATGCACTTATGCACTTGCACAGCATGTGTGCTGTACTAGCTCAGCCCGACAGGGCCTCCACCCTAACGTCTACACAGCACCGCAGCCCACCCTCTATAAACCAGCTGCTTATACAGCCCTTTATCAGCCACAGAATAATGTAAATAATGGACTTGCATGGGTGTAGAATGCAGCGCCGGGCACCGCCGTGTTTCACACGGATTGCTAGCAGTTCCCCACACGGCAGCCGAAATAGGTAGAGTCAGATGCCCCCTAGAAAACAGAAGGCGATTTACACGCCCATGTTGACACAGGCGAAATTAATTTCCATATTCCTATGCTCAAACGTGCGCCCGGTTTTGGCTGTTTATTCCAACATGCATGATAATGCATCCCCAATTTTCACAAAATACAGCAATCTTCTTGTGTTTGGTAACACAACCACTGTTCCCGGCAGTGTGCGCGCATGTGCGCACGCGCACCTCACAGAATTTGGCCGCGCAGGCTGCCCACAGAGAGCACACACGAGAGGAGCAAGCTCATTTTCACCACGGCTGTTTAGTTTAAACCGTGTCCCAGAACTGCCTGCTTTCCTCGGCAAGCTGAAGCCGTCAGGTAACAGCAGAACACAAGCGCATTTACAATGTATCCTTAACGGCAGAGCTCTGGGGCTCTGCTGTTAAGGATACATTGTAAATGCAACAAGCAAAGTCGCATAACAATGGCAGCAGAGCTCAGAACTTTGCTAGTAAGAATACATTGTAAATGTTTTTCAGCTCTGCAGTTAAGTGACTGCTTCAGCCTGCCAAGACTGAATGAAGCCTGGTGTGGTGTAATTACTGAAAGGCTCAGGGCAATTCAATATACTTCAGCCTGTCCATGCTAGGGGTGGACTAGCAAGTCAGGCAATTAGGACACATCCCAAATTTTATTTGCCTCCTGAAGTGGTCCACTTTTCTCCAGCCCAACTGGGCCACTTTTATTTTTTCTCTTATTTTGAGTTTTCCAGCATTTTTTCTCATATGTGGGCCACTTTTTTCAGTACCCGTTCCAGTTTATGGTCCCTGTTTGGCACTGCTCTGTGCAGACACCATATAGCAGTGGGACGCCATAGCAGGAGTTATAAAACACCTGCTGCACGCCTCAACACAAGAAGTGTAAGGGCCACAGGGTGCACATTAAGGCCAGAAATGTAAGGGCTACAGACTGTTCCTTTTCATGTCGTCTTTTAACCTAACTCCAGTTCTTAAAACAAGACGTAACCTGGCCACTGCAATAATATAAAAAATAACCACATCTAAACGTAAAATTTACCCTAGCACTCAATTTCTTCACATGAAAAATCTTTCACAACCACTACTTTCATTTTTTTTTTCTTTTAAGTTTTTTTGTCAACTGAATGTAATTCCCCTTGTTTTTATATTTAAAGCTATTTAATAGTACTGATAATGAAGCATCCGTCATAGGAACTGTAAAAAACAAATCAGTCATAGCACAAAATGAATGCAGCCAGGGAAAAAAATCAAGCACTGAAAAGCAGTGCCATTCACTCCATGGATGTGAATGGTGCATAAGATACATCATGGAGTGGAGCATCAGTTTACCATGAAATTCCCCATTACATAATGATGCCAAATGGTAGGACGTGCCGGGTTAAAGAGCTTTAAAAATAAAAGCAACAGAAATTGCATTTGGGCGACTAAGAACACTTAAAATCATTATGTTTAGATTATTTTAAAATACATGGCAGTAAAGACAAGAAAGTACGCTGAGTGCAAAGCCACAGTCTACAAAAATAGATCACATTTAGCTTGTCCTAATTGTACATTATTTCACGCCAGACTGTGGGTGAAACTACCACCTAAACCACCATTTGTTTGTTGCTCACTCGCTCTGATCACTCTCTTTGTGACATGTCACATCATGTTGTTGCACACAGCCTAGATGATGGTGCACGCAGACTTGTGGTTGGTGCACATTGATCAAAATAATTAGAGGGAACATTGGGACTAGTTTCAGCAAAATTACAAAAGTGGGCATTGAGCCGGTTTTATTCTTGTTAGTCCCCTGTTCCTTTACACCTATGTAAAATATTACACCTCCCCCCCCTCACACACACACTTGGGGGGCTATCGAACTCCAGATGGAAGAGCCCTGCATTACACCATCACACTGATACACAGACCCGTGTTTTAAGGCTATTGGGTGGTTTGAGATGTTACCACTCACAGTAAGAAGACAGACGGATAGTTACCGTTTTCTAGGCAAAATCATTGCTGAGGGTGCTTCGAGGGCATTTTGATTAATGCATTGCGCTTCTGCCCACATGAGAATGTTTTATTTGAAAATAAAATGTTAATGACATCCTGGTAACGTCCCACTGTTTCACTGGGATACAGTCACGTTGTTCCATGATTCCATCCCTTAATTTAAATGAGAGCTGTTGTCTGCGTGGGTGGACGGCAAATGTGGCACACACATGAACTTTACCAAGTAAAAACATATTCACCGTTTGGGCCAAGGGAATCTGTTATATTATATTTAGGTATTTTATGGAGCTAATTGTCAGGAAACGGAAGTTTTATTTCCTAAACTGCAGGTTATAGTATCTGAGAAAAAAGCTCAGCGGGTGCAAAAAAGCCCCCCATTCGTTTTAAAGAGGCTTCCGCACGAGCCTGGGCGTCCGCAGGGGGGAGGAGGGGGGACAAAGGGGGCAACTAGTCCCCCCCTGGCTCCCAGGGTCTGCATGTATAATGCACAGTTTGGCCCGATTTCAATATTTTTTTTTCAAAAGTGTCTTAATTTTGCACCCCGCTTCCTGGAAAATTTCCTGCGGACGCCCATGCGCAAGAAGCGAGCTACCGCTAATGATCCCCGAGATGTGATTGGAAGAAGAACCCCGAGGGCAGAGGCGCTCACGCTCTGGACCAAGTTAGTCTGCATCTTGAGAAGACAAGTGATGTCTGTTTTTGTGACGACATTCTTTCGAGCTGCAGGACCACCGTGCCTGCCCCCTGGGTTCCCAAAACCAGACCGATCACGGTACAACCATCCCGAGACAATTATCTAAGCATAGAGGGGGGGCATGTTCTAAAACCACAGGTCGAGCCGAGCCAGAAAAGAAGTTTAGCTCGTATTTTTAAGTTGTACACCAAAATGTGTCAAACACATTTTTAGACGCACAAACAACAAATTAAAATGCAAAAAAAAAAGTTTTTTGGCTTGAGGCTGGTGCTAGTTTTATCACAGAGCCGGGATCGAGCCGAGCCAGGTGATGGGCTCGAGCCCAGCTTCTCTCAGCTCTACTCGGGCTCCCAACTTTATCACTGTCAAGAATCACTGTGATATAGAACAAGAAAGTTGTGAGCTCCTTTCTACAGGCAAAATGGTTCTGAATTTGCCGTAAGTGCAAAGGCAGAGAGTTCACCAGTGGGCGGGGGCAGCCGACAGATGTTTTCCTATACCGCGGCACTCGAAGCCTGAGTGCTTCTCGGACCGCAGAACTTTAGAGGGAACATATGGTACACCAATTTAATCTTGAAGATAAACTGGGCCAGATCTATGCAAGGCTTGGTGCACAAAGAGATTTAAATTTAATACGTGCGTCCATGGGTAACAGTGTAGCCCACACGAGTGGAGGAGATGCTTCGGCAGTCCTGTGGCCAACCGAGCAGCCGCGTTTTGCAGCCCTTCATATTAACACTGTCAGTTACACGTTTGCCGTTAGGCAGGAGGTTGGAGGGGGTGAGACATCCTTTTATGTTTTAGTTTTCTGACATCCAAAAACACTTTAGCGCCTCTACTTTAATGCGCTTGCAAACTAAAAACTACTGCTTTCTCGTTGATCTTAATTTTTTAGGTTTTCTACTTCATCAATGCAGCCACAAAGTGAAAACTTTAAACCTGCCCTCAGTAAACAAATGGCATTGCCAATACTTGTTAATTTTTTTTGCTTGACAGAAGGCAGTCTTGAGATTCAAACCTGTGTCTGCTGGGGCCCAATGACAGTCTACCGCACCAGTTAAAAACTCTTTGGCTTGATACCCCTGTTCCTAAGAACTGAGTGGCACAGTCAGGAGCAAAGAACTCAGAGCAGCAACTTTGCCTTTATACTGTTTTAAGATGGTAAAAAAAATGGAGGTCTGTAGCTGAAGGGGGCACTGCAATAGTAGCAGGTACAATTTCGTTAACAATCTGGGAATTGTATTGATGTGAGTTGTGAGGGAGTACAATTCCCGGATCCATCAGGCGTGTGGTGGCAAGAGGAGGGGGTGATAATGGACAAAAATGTTAGTATCCCTTCAGTGATAGGTCGGTGAGGACATATGGAAGTTAGATCATGGCGTGTTTCTTTATTGGCCATCACTGAAAGGTGAGTCTTTAGAATTTTCCATTGCATCAAGACATCTCCTTTCAAACTTGGATTGGGGGGGACAAGGGGTACTCTCGACCAGCCCCAACTATTACCATAAAGCACACTAGTCGGATTTGTTGGCCTAGGCCTGTTATTAGAAAAACAAGACTACGGGTCCCAGAATACCAACTGTTGCTGGCTAAGAAGCCAGGAATGGCGCAAGATGTCATACATGGCATGAGAAACGTGGCAGTAATGATTGAATAAATGAATACTATTTCGTAAGCATGATAAAAAAAAGACCCACGATGGCGGACAGGTAGGATGCATCAATACGATCGCTCCCCCAAACAGAGACGTTCCCAGGCGAACCCCAACGGTGGATGCAGGAGACGAAAGACGGAGAAGCAGTGAGAACGAGGGGGGAGTCGCTCTGCGGTGCTGGAGGTGAGTGATGACGTGGGAAAGGTGAAATAAACACTTTTTTGCACACAGGGGTGAGACCTCCCATCTGAGAGGTCGGCCATGCTGCACGCGGGCCGTGAGGATTTGTGAGCCGTGGCGGCCTCTCCCCCCAGGCGGGCCGGGTGATATACACTGAACCGGGGGTGCGGGGGGATTAGGACGGGGGGGTGGCGGCGGCAGGACAGGCTACGA
>JASANK011260510.1:0-12557 GCA_031753695.1 Desmognathus marmoratus | reverse complement strand
ACCAGCATTGAGGAGCTCAGGTGAGCGAGCTGTTGGGAACGGTGTGGGAGGCGGGAGCCCCACGCCCCGCACTGGACGGTGTGGACAGCGGGAGGGGCGCGAGAGGTACCGGATTGGGCCAGAAAGGCTGATAATGCGAATAGTCATCACAAGCCGCAAGTGAGAGCTGACCATACATGTACAGTGAGAGTCCTTATCCCTGGGATTATAAGAGTGGACACAGTAAAAAAAGTGATTCAGAGTCTGAGGGACTGGCGACTGCCCCTTTTACGGCCAGCGGCACCAGCTGACAGCTTGGAGGTGCAGCAGTCTGGGCAGGTGCCCCACAGCCAGGCTAGAAACATGGGGAAGCAAGATAAAACACAAAAAAAGATAGACTCTTATGCCAAAGAGCCATCGAGAGAGAGCAGCCGAGCGGCTACGCCGAGCATGACCCCCACTGTTGATAGCACGGCGGTACTGCTAGACATCCAAGCGACGCTGCTGTCGCTAAACACCAAACTAGATGCAGTGGTCACAGCCAGTAATGGAATGCAAACTGCCATAGATATCCAAAAGAATAGGCTTACGGAGGCGGAAGACCGAATACGAATCCTGGAGGATACCGTGGCAGCAGTTGTGGCCCGGCTAACACTGATTGAAAAAGCAAATGGTGAGCTCCGACTGAAAAATGACGACCTTGAAAACAGATCAAGGAGGAATAACATCCGAATAGTAGGAGTGGCCGAGTCAACTACAATCACCAACCATGCAGAGTTTGTGGAACAAGTAATAAGGGAAGTACTAGGAAATCCGCCACTCTCGCCCATGTTCATCGTTGAGAGAGCGCATAGGACATTGGGCCCCTGCCCTAAACCGGGGATGCCCCCCCGCCCTATTATTGCGCGTCTACTGAACTACAGGGACAGAGATCTGATCCTGAAAGAGGCGAGATTGAAAGGAGAGTTGCGATTCGCAGGTGCAAAAATCATGATATTCCCGGACTTCTCCCCTATGGTGCAGAGCGCAAGGCGAGACTTCATGGAAGTCAAAGCAATGCTGAGACAGGTGAAGCTGCAATATTCAATGTTGTTCCCTGCGAAGCTGCGAGTAGTGGTGGAAAACAAAGTCATGCTGTTTGAGTCACCTGACCAGGCTATTGAATTCATCCAACGCAAGTACCCTGAAATGGCGTGGTCGGAAATAACAAGACCTAATAGGCGGGTGCGCACTAGGAAAAAGCCTCGACAACGAGACTGAACGAGAAGAGATGGCGGACTGCGCAGAATGACCACTGAAGGAGGCCAGAGCTCACAAACGGACTTGGAGGAGGAGGCAGAGGAAAATGTCCCAGCACAAGAGGAACCGGACAATACACTAATGGATGAACAGGGTTGAGAGGCAAATATTGATGCATAAGGAGCCTGACAATGGTACACAATATGGTTGGGCACGGGAAGTCTGGAAACAGATCTGTTTAGTGAAGATATGGGTGTGATGTGGGAGCACGATCAACCCCCCACGAGTGTAGCCCACAGCCAGAACTGTTGAGTTGTTGAGTTATAAGTATGTTTAGATTAAAAGAGGGGGATGTATTAGGTAAGTTGGGGAGACCTGATATGGGTGGGATAAAAGGGGGGACAGTGGGTTATAGTATGGGTGATGGTGTGTATGGAAGATTGGAGAGCAATAATGTATTTGGAAAAAATAGACCAATAGGGGTCGAATGGGGTATTTGGAAACGAATGGAAAGCAGTGAGTGCAATTGGAAACATGGCTGAGATTCGTTGTTTGACATGGAATGTACGAGGGTTAAATTTATATGTAAAACGGAGGAAAATATTACAGTATGCTTCTGGTCATGGAATTAACGTACTGATATTACAGGAAACACACCAAAACCCACTGTGTGGAACAAGCTTTGGTTCCAGATGGGCCTGTTACGTTGCTAACGCACCATATTCTAACTATGCTAGAGGCGTGACCGTGCTTATTAGTAAATCAATACCGTTTGTCCTACATGACACAATAATAGATCGAGAAGGAAGATACACAGGGTTAGTTGGCACAATTCATGGGCACAGATTGCTGTTTTTAAGTGTATATGGGCCAAATACAGACTCCCCGGAATTTTTCCACACATTAGCGGAGAGATGCATCAGATTCATTGAGTATGACTGGATATGGGCGGGAGATTACAATGTAATATTGGACAACATGAAAGATAGATCACGACCCCATACGAGAGGAATAACAGCAGCTGCCAAGGCATGTGGACGAGTGATGGCTGACTGTGATTTACGAGATGCATGGCCACACTGGAGTAGCACTGACCCAGGGTATACACATTATAGCTCCCCTTCGAATCTATATACGCGGCTTGATAGGTACTTAGTCTCTGCAAGCATACTCCCAATGGTTCAAAATATGCAAGTCCTACCGCGGACATGGTCGGATCATGCCCCAGTAGCACTCACACTACGCCTAAATATTCATTTTGAACCACTTCGGAGATGGCGCTTTAGAGCGAAGGAGCTGGAAGACCTTGCCTTCAGAAGCTTTCTGGAGACCAAGCTGAATGAATTTTTTAGGACAAATGAGGGATCAGTGGATTCCCCCTCAGTGCTATGGGAAACCTGTAAATGTTATGTCAGAGGCATCTGGTTTGGAAAAGAGGGGGCGATATTGAAAATGTTGAAAAAAGACTTGAAAATTGCAGAGACTAAACTTTTTTTTTTTTTTTTTTTAAAGAATTTATTTGCAAATAAACTTTTACAGAGTAAGTTACAAAAGAATAAACATCAAAATTAGAAAATGAGCAAAAATTAAGAAGCAAGGAGAAGGACATATCAGTCCTATTTGACTTATAGAAAAAGCCATAAAAAATCAAAAATCAAAAAATCAATCATAAAGAAATCAAAAAGTTGTCCACAAAAATCTTAGATTTCTTCTTCATTCAAAGAATCAAAATAATCGGTCAATGGACCCCAAATCCTTATTAAACGTGCAATATTTCCCTGTTTGAGAAGAATAATCCTCTCCCGTGTATAAAAGTCCAGAAGTTCTTGAAACCAGCATGAAGCGGTTGGTGGGTCAGCATCTTTCCATCTTCTGGCTATCAATAATCGAGCAATGGCTATTGCAACAAAAAGCAAGCCTTCCAGAGAGGCGTCTATAGCTAGATTAGTACCAAAAAAAATAAAAAAAGGTGAAGGCATTAATCTTATACCGCAAATCACACTTAATTTAGCAAATATTTCAGACCAATAAACAATTAGCCGTGGACAAGTACAAAAAATATGAATAAGATCTACAGCTAAAGTTGCACATCTGGGACACGCCGCCTCGTAGTTAAGGCCCATTTGATGTAATTTGTAAGGAGTAATATATTGTAGAAAGAGTACTTTATATTGGTTATTCCGTAGATTAGCTGGAATTAATATAGAAAAACTTTTTTTAAGGGCAGTATTAAAAGAGTAAGATGTTACCTCCTCCCCCAGGAGAGCAGACCACTTGTTGGTGTAATCTATAAGATCTGATTGAGCTGCTTCAATGATATGAGAATAGTAGAGTGATATCCGGAGACTTTTGTCAAAGAAGGGTATCAGCTGAGGAGCAGGGTTAATATTAGACCAGACAATCCCTCGTTGCGGTAATAGTTCTCGAATCTGTAAATATTTTAAAAAACTCCCTCGAGGCAGTGTGTATTGCTCTGCTAATTCCTCGAAGGAGTATAACTCACCTTGTTTGCATAGCTGGCCGATAGTAGCTATACCAAGAGTTTCCCACTGTGAAGAGATGCGATCATTGATCTGTAGACCAATATCCGGATTATGCCAGAGAGGAGTGAACTCATTAAGAAAAGGAATCGCCAATTCTTTAAGAAGTGACTTCCAAATTGTTTTAAGTCCCTTAAAGATGGATGTGTTTGTCGAAGAAGTAGTCGATAAACGAGAGAGTAGTAAATTAGATTGGTTAGATGGGAGAGAGATAGCGAGCGGGAAATCACCAGGTTGATTATGATTAGTGGCTGCCAATCTGGCTGCCATAGCCGCCAAATAATATGCATGCATGTCAGGGGCAGCCAGTCCTCCACGTTCGAGTGGGAGTCTAAGCCATTTATAGGCTCTACGCGCCTTCTTATTGTTCCATATGAAGGAGATAAAAGCAGAGTGTAGTCTATAGAAGTAAGAGCGTGGAATATTAATAGGTAATGCCCGATAGAGGTATAAAAATTTAGGTAAAACTTTCATCTTAATGATGTTGATTCGTCCGAAAATGGACAATGGTAATACTTCCCACTTCCTTAATTTTATTTGAGTATCTTTAAGTAAAATTTCATAGTTGAGTGTAAATATGTCCCGCAGAGAAGGAGCAATTTTTATTCCCAGATATGTAGCCTGTTTTTTCAAATAAGGAGAATTAAATTGTTGAATATTAAGTGTTAAAATCTCGGTTTTAGCTGAATTTAGCAAATACCCAGAGACTTGTCCAAAAGACTTAGCAATATCCAGAATAATCGGCAAACTGTTAGATGGTTCTTGTGTGATGAGTGCGACATCATCGGCGTCTGCCAGCACCTTACTAGTAGGCATGATAGTATCAATAGGAGCAATACGAATATCCTTTTTGAGTAAGTGAATATAAGGTTCCAAATAGAGAGCAAATAAGAGAGGGGAAAGAGGACATCCCTGTCTGGTTCCTCTATGGATTGAAATAGGGTCAGATAAATTTGAGTTGACAATAATGTGTGCTTGAGGGTGTAAATAAAGGGCAGATATGCATCGGATAAATATGTCAGGGAAACCAAATTTAGTAAGCACGGCCCAAAGAAAGGGCCAGGAGACACGATCGAACGCTTTTTCAGCGTCGAGAAAAATAGCGGAAACCGAAAAACCATCTTTAGCCGCCCGATCGAATATAGCAACAAGATGATTAACATGGTCAACTGTCGACCGACCAAAAATAAAGCCATGTTGTTTGCGTGAAACAATGGAGGATAAAGATAAACACATCCGTCTGCTGAGGATTTTAGAATAAATCTTACTATCGCAGTTAAGTAAAGAAATAGGTCTATAGGAGCCGCATTGGGTCGCATCCTTATTTTTTTTTTTAAAAATAGCAATATTTGCGGATTGCCAACTAGTTGGCATATTCCCACCAGCTTGAATTGACAAGATTAATTCGAGAAAGCAAGCTTGGAGTTGATTCCAAAAAGTTTGATAAAATTCCGTAGGGAAGCCATCATTGCCAGCCGCCTTGCCAGTGGGAAGTGAGTCAATAGAGTCGCGTATCTCTTGTATAGTAACTATGGATGATAGCTGTTCTATGGTCTGTACATTTATTCGCGGAGGTTGAAAGAATGAAAGATAGGTATTTATAGCCTCCGCACTAGTGTTAGTAGAATCTTGATAGAGGTCAGAGTAAAAAGAATGAAATGCAGAGCAAATTTGTGTTTGTTCATTAACCATATTACCAGAAGATGTAATAATCTGTGTGATTTTGTGTAAAGCATCCCGTTCTTTAGTTTGTTTAGCAAGGATACGACCACAGTACTGACTGTGTTCATAAGCCGATACCCTAAAGGCTAATTCATTCTTTTGTATCTCCTCAAGTGATAAAGAGCAAATCTCAGCTCTGAGTAATAGAATTTGAGTAAAAATTGTATCTGTGCCAGGAAGAGATCACCTCAGCAGACGGGAGTGATCATCTTGTAAAGAGATTAGGTGAATATTTCTTTCTTGAGAGGCCATTTGTGCTGTCTGTCTAATTCTTATGACATAACTAGTAATGAATTCCCTCATTCCAGCCTTCAAGGAGTCCCAAACAATAGAGATAGCCGCTGAGTTAGTATTAATTTGTAGAAATTCAATAATATATTCGGCCATACCTTCTATGAAGCCTGGATCTGATAGTAGCTTACGGTCAAAGGTCCACCTTCTGGGGGGTAAAGCCATCTTTGAGAGATTGAGTTTAAGAAGAACCGGACCATGATCCGAAATAAGAATAGGGAGAATAGTAGTAAGACTTAAGGATAGCAGTGTAGAAGAGATAAGAAAATAATCTAGTCGTGAGTATGTCTTGTGCACATGTGAGAAGAAACTAAATGTACAGCCTGTAGGTGGTAAAACAGAATAACTATCTTGTAAATCTAAAGTTTTCATGACCTCTGCTATTTTTTGTCTTGTTTTTTTCATGTAAGATCCGGTCGGAGCCACAGATGTGCGACCCTGAACCAGATCTAAGACTACATTTAGATCCCCACAGATTATCACAGGAGCCTGAGAGCTACTTAGCTCCAGTAATAGCTGATCCCAAAGCTGTGGTTCATCTTTATTAGAGCTGTAAAAATTACATAACACAAATGATTGCTGATTATAAAAAAAATTCAAAATCACCCATCTACCCAATCGATCGGCAGTGATAAGATCCGCCTGAATATCAGGATTGATAATGATTATAGCCACTCCTCGTTTGGTAAACGCTTGTAAAGAAAAGAAATATTGAGCCTTAGGTCCAAATTTTTTCAGATTTGAGCGTTCAGAATAAGGTAGATGGGTCTCCTGAAGACAAATAATATCAAGCTTAGATATCAAACAAAATCGAGTAACCTCCTGTACTTTTTTCTTGTCTCGAAGTCCATTGACATTCCACGTCATTAAAGTAAATGCCATGGTTTTCGGAGCAAATAAGATAGTCTCATCCCTGTTTCTTTTTTGCCAAAGTAAAGATAAAGCAGTACGGTATGAACCCTTGTAAATTTATTTGCAATATATTCCTCAGTAAAACAGCAAAAACACTTCTCCCTCCCCCCCACACCCTGAAGGTTCCCCAAAAACCAAATGCTCCCAGAAAAAAGGGGGAGCGGGGAAGCCAAATAGCCTGGTGCCGTCAGATAAAAATTAAATTTTAAATAGAGAGTAAGAAGTAGTGAGTAATAAGAAGTAAAAAATAAACAGCGTACTGAACCGAAAAGAGAAAGAAGATCAAAATCTACTTAGATGAGCCAGGTTTAACAGAAATGAGATTGGGAGCTGCTAAATCTACATTCATAGAGTCCTCAGACTGTGTCGGTGTAGTCTTAGTAGTCAAGAATGAAAGTTCCTTATCAGCTTCCATGGCAGAAAAACAGTAATGGGTGCGCCCTTGAAAAACAATTTTCAGTTTGGCAGGTTCTTGAAGATATGCCAGGGCCCCAAGTGCCCGAAAACGATCAATAAAAGGCCGGAGTTCCCATCAGGTCGTAGATGAGATTTTGGAGATGTCAGTACGTGCAAATATTTTATATCCACGAACTGATCGAGGAGCATTGGGTTTGGTAGCTGTAGCCATAATGTCGCGGAGAATCATGCTTCCATATTTTATAATAATTGGGCGGGAATTTATATTTGAATGTTTTTTCGCTGGACCCGCCGGGAGCCTATGTGCCACTAACAGTTCCCGCTCCCAATTCCAGTCCTTGATATCTGGGAATGCTTCTATAAACAGTTGAACCAGTTTTACAGAGTAACGGGTCAGTACCCTCGTCCCCTTCAGGGATACCGAACCATTTCAAGTTGATGCGTCTATTGCGATCTTCAAGATCTTGTGTTTTTCGCTGGAGTAGAAGGATTTCCTTAGTGTGTAGGCCCGTATCTTGCTGAACTGTTATGAGAGTATCCTCCACATTACTTTGTCTTTCTTCAAGCTCGGTTATCCGTAGATTGACAGCCTCAAGCTGCGAGCTAAGTTTAGACAGCGAGGCCCCAAGTTCTCTAAACTGTGAATCATTTTTAGCCTGCGCAGTCCTTATCTCTTCTTTGATGGCTTTCTGGCCAGAATCCATTTGTATGGAGAGTTGTCGGATTAGACTAGCAGTTTCATCACTTCCCCCCTCCGCCATATCAAATGTAGGTAGAAGACCTCCTGCTACAGAATAGGTATCAGATTGACAGCAGAGTGTTTTGGACGGGGGAGAAGTAGGTGTTTTTGGGGAGACGGCTAATATATCAGTGGCGATAGTAGTCGATGATGATAGTTCGGCAAAATTATCGTAGCTGCGAGGGCGTTTAGCAGGGCCAGTTAATGGGGAAGTAGCAGATGACAGCTGAATTGTTTGTGAATGTGAGATAGCCAAAGTCGAACAAAGATTTAGGGCTTGCTGATTAAGCTCAAGTGAAGCCAGCTTTAAAGCTGAGGATGAGAAATATTTAGAAGAGAGTCCAACCTCTTCAGCTTTTGGGTTTGAGTGAAAAAATGGTCCAAAAGGGGACAAGGCTACAGCCAGTTGAGCAGTATCGATATCTTGTATAGTTTGATCAATAGCTTGTAGCAGAGAGTGTGTTGGTGCTATGTCAGAGTCAGTTAAATTCTCAACTGAACTTTGATTCAAATCAGTACAAATTCTGTTATCCAGATTCTGCCAGTCAAGTAAAGAAACAATTTTAGCACTCACCTCTGCTGTATGCAAGGCCTGAGTCTGAAGATAGACTGTTGAAGTATCCTTAGAATTCTTTGAAATCAACGAAGAGCTTCCAGGTGCAGTACCACAAAATTCCTTGCAAGAGTCTGGGGGGAGCGTCTGCGCTGATTCACAGTGTGTCAGGCTCTGAAGCTGGGTCCTCCCAGCCTCCGTATCCGAAAGCCCCTGCAAGGGGGTGGGACCAGGAAGCAGCTCGGTCAGTGCCCGGGAAGAGCCAACAGGAGGAGACACAGGCAGACCAGCCGAAGCCGAGGATCCTTCCTCCCGCTCTTTGCAGCCCGCTCCCACTAATGATGAGGAAGGAGAAACCGCCGCCGAGGGAGCCGAGGCTGCGGGAAGCGAGGCGGGAGCCCCCGTGCCACTGAAGAAAGTGAGTATTGTGTTCCGTCCCCGGCCTGCAGACCCTCGATTCGAGCCGGCTTTAGTTGAGCGCCCTCTCTTGAGGGGAGTCGATGGAGGAGGAGGGTTGGGGAGTTGGGATAGCCCTGTAGAAATTTTCTTCCCCCGAGTTGTTGCCGTAGCAGCAGCAGAGGGAGTGCTTTTTCCACACCGTTCCCCAAAAGCAGAATGTTTGCGCATAGCCAGTAGGTTCTGCCAACAGCAAAACGTTGAATTAAAAGAAGAGAAATGCTGCAGAAGTACGAGATATGTCATACTGCACGCTCTACATTGTTTACTAAGTTTGGATAAGTAGATTACTCTGGGACAGCACGCTTCATCGATTCATCGATTCAAAGTGACGGCACCAGGCAAGAGGCAGCCTTCCACAAACCTCAAGCAGCGGCCATCTTCCCTCTACCAAAGCAGAGACTAAACTTAGTGAAATGGAAGGGGTATATAGGGAGCGCCCTGAGCCGGCTACGCTGGCGGCAATGGGAGACGCACTAAAAGTTTTTAATGACTCAGTAGATGCATTGCAGAAATATTCGGATGCACCTCTTGCAGCTAGGAAATATGGGGAAGGAGACCGATCGAGTAGGTACTTAGCGTGGGCAACTAAAACTATAACCCCCTCTAATGTGATCCCAAGTATCCTTAAACCTGATGGCACAGGAGTATACACGACCGAAGGTATTAACACGGCTTTTTCAGAATTTTACAGTAGACTATATGCTTCACAGGAATCACAAACAGAAGATGCAATACAGACATACCTGGAGGATATAGCGATGGCCTGGTTAGAGCCACAGGACAGGGCCCCACTGAATGTAATGATAACGATTGAGGAAATAAAACGAGCGATAAAAGAACTGAAAAACGGAAGATCCCCAGGGCCGGACGGCCTCACGGCGGAATTCTATAAGCATTTCGCAGCCAGATTAGCCCCCACATTACTAGAGGTATATAATGAAGCGTTGGAAAAAGGGCAGTTGCCGAGCACAATGAGAGAGGCAAATATCATTGTACTACCCAAACCGGGCAGAGACCCGGGACAGATGGGATCATACAGGCCCCTGTCTCTCCTCAATACGGACTATAAAATTCTAGCAAAAATACTGGCAAACCGATTGTGGAGATACATGGACTTCATGGTGATGCCAGAACAGGCGGGATTCATCCCAGGCAGATCCACGACACATAATCTCAGGCAGTTATTTTTGGTCTTACAACAAATTGACCCGGTGGCAAGCGCAGCAGTCATAGCTATCGACTGCGAAAAAGCATTTGATACACTTGAGTGGGGATTTATGTTAACGGTAATAGAGAGGATGGGAGTAGGAGATGGTTTTATGCGACTGTTGAAATTGTTGTATACAAAACCGGTCGCGAGAGTGATCACGAATGGAATGATATCAGAACCACTAAATCTGCACAGGGGCACCAGACAGGGCTGCCCGCTATCCCCTATGATTTTCGCCCTGGGGATAGAAGCGCTGGCCTGTAAAATAAGACAAATACATAGAGTCAGAGCTATCAATATGAACGGACCCCATTTGTCAATATCGCTATACGCAGATGACGTATTGCTATATGTAACCAGACCGGAGAAGAACCTGGCGCCAATAATGGAGGAAGTGGAAAGATTTGGGGTTTATTCTGGCCTCAGGATAAATAGGGCCAAAACAGAGGTAATGCCCCTAACAGAGGTGACGAGACAGCCAGATCCAGAGTTGGCGCTGCACTGGCAACCCAGGGGATTCAAATACTTGGGTATTTATGTGTCCACGTATAAGCAGGAGGTGTATGAGAGGAACTATTTGAGCACATTATACCTGATAGAGCAGTGGGTGGATAAATGGTCTAGACTACCACTGACATTATCGGCAAGAATAGCCCTAGCTAAAATGATCATATTGCCCAAGTTATTGTACATATTTACAAACGTTCCCCTGTATGTGCCGAAGGCCTTTTTTGCTGATTTACATGCGCTAATAGGGAAGCTACTGTGGCGCACGGGGCCGGCGCGAATAAACCAAGATATACTGATGCTACCGTTAGAGAGAGGGGGCATGGCGTTGCCCAACTACTGGTTGTACTATATAACGGCCCAATTGCAATTTGTACGGTATTGGTATGTGCAGGGTGCCCGCTCGCAGCATATGGCGCTAGAAAAAGGTCTTGCTAGACCCTGGGATGTGCGCTCACACGTAATAAAAGGAGATCCTAAAGTTTTTAGCACATTGGACCCTCTGAAAGCTACGGATCGGGCCATATATGAAGCTCTAAAACTGGTAGAACTACCAGTATGTGTGCAACCAGAAATGTCGCTTTTCAATATCCGGGATGTTGGTGTCACAGCAGAGAGGCTATTTATTGAAATATACACAAAAATAGGTCTATCCAAGATGGGGGATATATTCCCCGGAAATACATTTATGGACCAAGCAAGATTCAGGGCAGTCCCAGGGACCACACCCATGGCGGAATTCCTTCACTTACGCCTAGGGGCGGCTTTAAAGAAGTTAATCCCTACTTTCCCGAAACTCCCACCAGAACACCCACTGGTGTATGTATTAACTAACGAAAATAATGAACGAAAATAATGACGGGAAGTGGGTGACACAGATATATAAAACACTGTTGATGCATCATAAACCATTAATGTCTAAGGCCCGTGAGAGCTGGGACAGGGATCTGAACATACAACTTACAGACACGCAATGGGAAACAGCACTAAAAGGAGTGTGCAAGGTAGCAGCGAATTATCGCTATAAAATGCTACAATTAAAGATAATACACAGGGTGCACTACACCCCTGTAAGGTTAAAACGCATGTACGATAGTAGAACTGATGAATGCCCGAGATGTCACCAGTCGACAGCGGATTATATTCATATGATTTGGGAATGTGCTGAGGTGGAGAGATTTTGGCATGAGGTGTGTACATATGTAAGTAGTATGCTTGACGTTGAATTACCGGTGACACCACTGTTTTGGCTGCTAAACGTACAATTAATGATCACGGGCCCGAAAAGACAACTGGTCAACATGGCGAGTGTAATCGCAAAAAGGACAATACTGTCAGTATGGATGAGCGATAAGAAACCCCAACTACAAGCATGGAAATGCGCGATGGTATACGCCATGGACATGGAAAGAAAATATTGTGAACAAATACCCCTGCAACATAGACCCAGAGATTATTGGTCATTATTTGTATTATCTTGAGAGAAAGTAGTATGGAAGAGTGAGTATGGATGGTGAAGTAGAAGAGGTGTTAATGGTGTGTAAGGTAAGATAGAATGAATGGAAAGTATGCAAGGATGTTAAGGAATGGATGTAAGTTGAGTTAAGTATAGTATTAGAAAAGTTAATAGGATAGTTTGGAAAAATGAACTAATATGCAGATGAAGGATTTTTTGTTGCCGTGCAGGCAAAATGTATGCACATACAGATCCACTGTTAGGATCATATGGACAAAGTTAAGAATGATAAATGCATATCTGCTCAATAAAAATATATATATTTTTTAAAAACCATGCAAACTAGTGTCTGCGATGTACCCCTACTTCTTATGAGTAAATTGGTACCCAACATGCATGCGTACATCAAACACGAAGGCGAGGGGAGGCCACAAAATGAAACCTAGCATACCTGGAGATAAGTGGGAAATTTACAGTTTTGTGCCATATTGGCCTCAAAACAGGTGCCGCAATGTGAACGCAACCGCACAATC